>JAEMTY010000102.1:0-50000 GCA_020423425.1 Chrysopa pallens
GAATTTATTGTTATTAAACAGGTATGAAAATTCAACTGTCTGTGCATTTTTTGCTTCATTGCGTATACCACCTATACAGTATATTTAAAAAAGTTTAAAACAAAAATAAAAGCACTTACATTGAGTTTAGATATTTATTTATTAAAATAAATTAAAAACAAACTCAAAATTAATTTGAAAACAAATTTTTAGAACATTATTTTTTTACACACATAAACGATATTATTTAAAAACACTACGATGTCTCACTATTTGTTTATATTTAATTCAAATTTTTTTGTAATTAACACAACATTTAATTGTTATAGATATATAAAAAAAAAAATGTTATTTTTAGTTTTAACAAAATAGTACTAAATTGTTATTCGTATATGAAATCGTTCGTTCCCAGATTAAGAAGCTGCTGGGTGCTATGATGATGTCTAATGTTTTGCGGTGCGGTACGGCTGATCGGCCATACGATCACATCAAATGGGTTATTTTTAAAACACTCGTTTCATCTAGTTGAGACATCAGTCGATTTTTTTTAAATATGTGTGTCCGTTCATTATATATTTAAGTATAATTAAAAATAGAATTAATATTAGATTTATATCGGTTTTAAACAAATATCTACCGTTTGTATACGAAATCATTTTTTAGAGCGAAACTTCGCAAGCTTTAAGGACGTTCCCAAGAACATCACTTTACTTAGAATCGTTTAGAGTTCTTAGAATCGTTAAACACAGTATGCTAGGCACCGATATTATAGCTTTTCTATAGTAGAAAGAATATTTTAAATCGGATCAGTTGTTCTTAATATTAGTTATCCTCAACAAAAACAAAACTTAAAAAAAAGAAATTTGGAAAACGGTTGACCTTAAAGGCCATCCCTGCAACTTCCCGTTAATTCCATATCTAAGCACTTAAAATTTAACATATTACAATGTTTTTGGGCTCACCGAGATCAAAAATATCCTTTTTTATTTCATCAACGACATCTTTCGAACCAATCAACCGATTTTCACGTTTTTGGTGGCGATCGTCGTGGTTTTTTGTAATTTAATAATTTTTCTTTTTCATCAAAAAAAAACTGAAAGAAATGTCGAAGTTATCGGCTGATTAGTTTTTGGAGTTATTTTTCATATTTTCTCTAATTTTTTCGAATGTAATAAATTTAATATTGAGCTCAAACTTTCTTTCATTTTAAATATATAAATTTGAAAAATATTTTACACAATTTTGGAAATTGTAAAAATTCAGCCATTGGGAACTCTCTTCCCATGACCCCTCAGAAATAGACTGTTATTAGACAATTATATCTCCTGTCTCAAAAGGATAAGACGCTTTTCTTTCAATCGTTCAATCTTACCATAAAGGAAAAGTAGTAGTAGTTAGTAGAAATTGCTCCTGGCTTGATGAGCGAAACTTACCACCAACGCTGTATCTGCTATGCTTTTAATCGAATTGACTTCAAACTCTAGGATGATTTTTTATTTTAAAAGTTGTTGAAGTCAAAGCTTTCGTTTTGTTGGAGGGGCAGCTGTGGACAAGGCCTATCTACTTGACGTACCCTATAAAACTTCTCTGCATTTGCTGTTCTTATACATACTTACTGTATATTTCGATTAATATCATTAATTTTTAAAATTATTGGCAAACATTTAAAAATTTCTAAATACATGATCAACTTCCGGTCTTATTACCAATCAAGTTATTACTAATCATTTTATATACAAGGATTTAATACGGTACTCAGGAATGAAAAATAAATTATGAAATTTGAATAACATTAAAATTTATGTACAAATACACTTACATATTTTAGTTATAAAAGCACATTATTGTTTTATTATTTTAAAATTAATAGTCGATATTTGTAATCTTTATATCATGTGACCTAAAACACGACCGGCTATGTTGTGACGTCATATTGGTATACACTATTAGTTGTTATGTGTCAGTTCAATCTAAACAGCTTAATTAGTAACAAAATATTTGAAAGTATTAGGTTTTGTTCTTAATGTGTTCAATCAATATTCTCAGTAACATTTGCCAGTATTACATCACCAAAAAGGGTAGACAACGTTTTTACTTTTATAATTAATTTTATGACACAAAATCGTGTTTAATTTTTACCCTATTAAAATAAAAACAAAATAAAAAAATATATAATAAAAATGCTTAAAAATTGTTTTGTGAAGAGAATCGAGAAATTTGTTTTAAATATAAGTTTAAATATTTGAACTTAACTGGATACTTACTTTTAGGGGGTTGGGCTAAAATTTAAATGGCGGTGACTTCATTTTTTTATTTGCATTTTATAAAAGAAACAAGTAAAAATTACAACTAATTGTTTAGATATTCTTATTAAGCATTCATAAAATAACAATTTTTGTTTTCGAATCTTTCTTTTATAGTTCAAAAGTTAAGTCATGAATCTTTTTGATCACCTTTTACTGAAAATGGCTACCGTACTCAGCTACTATCTTAATAGGGAATCATTTAATAATGTACTTTATTTAAAGGACCCTTTTTATTAATACATTTTGGGTAAAACAAAAATGAATCAATAAAATAAAAAATCAGAATTATAATTTCATAAATTTAAATATATTTAGCCTTGTTTTATTATTTACAAACTGTTTTTTCAAAATAATGTTAATAAAACACGTATTTAATTCAATAATAAATTAATTAATAATAATATTAACAATAATAATTATTTATACACAATAGATATTAAATTAAATAAAATTAATTAATAATGAACAAATAAAAAATTAATAATAAACAAATAAAAAATTAATAAATTTTACAAATATATACAAATTTTAATTATTTTTTTAATGAGAATTTTCATGCTCTTGCTCAGAGTAAAGTAGTTTTTACTCCACTGATCACGAAAAAGAACATTCAGTAAATTTTATTTTAAAAATCATTAATATTTAAATTATAATTTCGGGATGATAAACAATCGTTTTTAATAGCATTAATATTATAACAGAAGTCAATATTTTAGGTTATGTTTTGATTTTCTTATTATGGTAAATATGGCGACATACTTAAGAAAAGTATATGTCGAATATTTCAACTAAATTAAGTGGAGTTAATAATCAAAGTATACTTTTGGTATTCAAATATAAAATTATATGCAAGAGTTAATGAAAATCTCTCATTATTTACCCATTAACTCATTATAATTTTCCAGTCCACATAAAAATGAAAATTAGGTTATAATTAAGACAATTTTCTTTGTTTTTTTTCTTAATATATATATATATATATAATAATTTTTCTTTTTGTTTAGCACTTTTAAAATTTGTTTTTCTTTAAAAAATTGTTTGCATTTGCATTGAGAGACAGAAAAAACAGGGTCAACTCAAATCAACAAAATTTATTTTCAAATACAGTCGAGAGGCAAAAAACAATTAAGAAAAACTGCATAATAAAAATTCAAATCATCGCTTCTTCTTTTATATTTAATCTACAACTTCAATAAAAATAGCTTCATTAAATAGTGAAGTAACTGACTGTGGCTTAATAAACCCTGTGCTGATAAAACTTATGGTATTTTTAACATATAAAGCTGTGATTTACATTGATAGTTAGGTATTTTTTTTATTCCTAGGATCATCAAAAATTAGAGGAAGCAAAAAAAGACATCTTTAATGAAGACAGTATTCTTGTACACAGATAACTGAATAAATAAGAAGATAGTTGAAAAGTTTCCGACTTCAACGTGAAGATGGCAGCATGCATCCATAAATGCAACTTTTGACAGTTACTCAGTAGAATGCAGCCATTTTGGACGCGCAGTTTGTTATGTTACAGTAGTTGGA
The DNA here is from genome assembly GCA_020423425.1 of Chrysopa pallens. Taxonomy (NCBI): domain Eukaryota; kingdom Metazoa; phylum Arthropoda; class Insecta; order Neuroptera; family Chrysopidae; genus Chrysopa; species Chrysopa pallens. Next base: position 3,822 of record JAEMTY010000102.1, read on the forward strand.
GTTACTTGATGTGAATGATTTTATGAAAATGGGAAAAATTGATTTGTTTTATTTTCATATAAACAATAATTTTGAATGTGTAGTTATTATTTGACAATCTTTTGAGTGATTCGATGCATAACTGCATTCATTAGCTTCTATTCACGAGTGTGGCTGTCTTAACGTTGAGGTCGGAAACTTTTTAAGATCTCCCTTGTAATTATCCAAATATAATGAAATTTAGTACCAATGCATAATTTACAAAAAATTGAACCGATTTCAAAAAATAATTTTAAAATAAAAATTTCCAACCACAAAGTTATTTTTGAATAAAGGCTTGTAATAATGTTTAAAATTCAGTTAATCTTCATGGTATTAAACTAAACATATATTATGAAATCAACAAAAACTTTTGGGCAAAGCGATCAAAAGCTTTTCTTATACTATAGAAGATATTTTTTTGTTCGAACTTCATCAATATAAATCACGTAGGTAATTTCGTTTGTTTTGTGTAAAACTGTTAAATTGTCATTCAATTTTTATTTAAACTTATCACAATTTGTTATATAATATGTATTAGAGCAGAGTCTGGAGGCTCTTCAGTGTGCAAAAATAGAGCAGCACATTATGTATCCGAATGTAGCCGGACCTGCAATGTTTGGTCCAATTTTTTTACGACCTCTCTTCCTTTTTTTAAAAGATTCAAAATTCCACCACGAAGAAAAACCTTTGCAAGGAAACTACACTTATATTACATAAAATAGTTATTCTAAACACAATTCCATGAACAGAATGCGGTGATCTATTTTGGTACACCTAAGTGCCTACAGAACCTGCTCTATATGTATTTTTAAAACATTACAAAACTACATTTTTTGGTGTTTTTTGTGTTTGTGTATGTTTAAGAAACAGTAGCGTGACAATTAAATGTTTTTTCAGACCAAACTCTGCCTGAAATTATCAAATCCATAAGTGTTTTATAAAACGTATCGTCTTTTATAAAACGGCATGGTTTTCAACTAGAATTAGACCTTCTTCCTAGTCGCTGTGACTCTCGCCTTAATAGATCGACCTTATGGACCTTAACATAATATCGACTCTGACTAGAATATAAAATTTGTGGGTTTTGATTTTTTAGAGTTTCAGGTTTGATGCTCAGTGGTCGGGGGTCATTTATGGGTTTGGATTTTTGTTTTCTAACCTACCGTTTTCTTTCATAAAAGGTGTTCATAAACAATTCGCCTAAAATTTTGTACATCTTGGCACGAAATATAATTTGCAAATTTTGTTCTAAAAGTTGTTACGCCACTGTTTTTGAAAATTAATTATCTTTATTTACATCTAAATTTTCTTTTGGTTTGAATTGTTTTTACAAGTAATGAGAAATGATGAACAAATTCGTTTGGTTTTGGTTGTATCCGCTTTTGAATGAATTGTACTTGTAAAGACCATGCAATGTCATTTTTTTTTTTTTTTTTCTTAAATTTTTAATAAAAATTTTCAAAATTTAATATTTATTTCATAGTTTTTTTTTTTTTTTTTTGATTTACCAGAAAATATCCATTCTTAAAAGAAAATTCATTTACGATTCTATTTTCTGAACAGTGAAAAATTTTTCAAAAGGTACGAATTCTTTGTTAAACATGCAACGAAAATTTTTTAATAATATGATAAACAATGCATTTGTTAATAACAATTATTTAAACAATTGGAGTTAAAAATCTAAAAGAAATATTTTTATATGCCTTTCAACAATAAGAAAATGATTTAATCGGAAAATTTGTAGGAAAAAATGTTTTTAGCAACAATACTTTGAATTTTTTTAACGTTTAATTGTTGCCTTTCCCTTTTTACTCCCGCTGTTACAAGGATTTGCGGACACACTTAGCCAAAATTATTCAGAGTGATCTAAAACACCATTTTACAACCGGATATTTTGAAATGCGTAATCAGAGACCAAAAAATGATTCCCTCTCAACAGTGATTACAAGGCTTTACTTTTCAGGAAAGTAAAAAGAGTCATTTAGTAGTGGATCGGGGTCAGTCGTGAGATAAACAGCATCAAAATAAATAAGAAAAACAAATTTCTCAATATTAATAAATTTTTTTTTTCATTTAATTAATTAAATATATAAAATAATAAAATACAAAACAAACAGAAAAAAAAGAAAATATTTAATAAATTATTTTTATAACATAAATTATTTTTAAAAAAAATTGGATAAAAATTATAAACATAGAGGTTATATAATTGGTTATAAACATGGAGGTCATCATAGTCTGTGTTGTTTTCTTTAGAAATTAACCTTAAAAATTTCATAAAAATGTTTTTATCTAAATTCCAAAATTTGTGAATCAATTTTGACTTATAAATGAATTTTAATCAAATTTTAAAATAAAAATTTTTGTCACAATTTTCATAATTTTTTAAGAAAATTACTAAAAAAAACCCAACTTTTTGTGTCTCTTGTTTCTATAAAAATTATTTTATCTTATGACTCAAAAAATATCTAACAGAACGTTTATTTAACGATTGGATGCGTAGATTTTGAGATATCCGCTAAAATCCTGTAGAGAAGACCGTTAAGTTAGCGTGGAAGTTTAATAAAATTTATTTAATCAAATCTTAAAAAATTGCTCCCAAAATGGTCTATCAGGATCCGTAATTGGTCCAGTGATTAGGTAATTATTTAATTAATTATTTGCAATCAAAATTACAAAAACTGTTTTCCTTATATCTCGGGAAATTAATGCTTTTATCTATATTTTTTAATTCAATAAATTGCTCCCGATTTGCTCTTTCGATGATTCAGCAATTACTTTTATTTATACATAATTAATTAAAATTATTAACTACGATTTAAATAGCCACTGTAAGACTATGATGACTTTGATTCTTATGGTGCTGCGATTCTTAAGGTGTGTTTTTGTAATTTTGATTGCAAATAATTAATTATATTACCTCATCACTGGACCAATTATGGATCCTGATAGACCATTTTGGGAGCAATTTTTTAAGATTTGGTTAAATAAATTTTATTAAACTTCCACGCTAACTTAATTGCGGTGTAGAGAAGGCTATATTTTGGGGAAATTTCATCTGTTTTCCCAAAAAATCACTAACCAAGTTTCAAAATTATATGAGTGTTATCTCTTTCGGACAAAATTCAATATAGGATCAACATTAGCAACTAGTAACACCTTAATGACGAATTCATACTGTTGATTGGCGGCATTATTTTATCTTTTGACGATTAGACTTTCATATTTTTCTCCAAATATGATTTTAATCCAGATATGGATTACTCGTCGATCACACCGTATGGAAATTTTCTAATCAATAATTTCTAAATAAATTGAATGCTTTTTAAAAGCATTTTCACTTAAAATGAAAATCATAATTTTAAAATTAAACAAATCTAACCTCAAATATTTAAACGTTTATTTCTATAATAGAATGTCAATTTTCTTTTAAGAATTTTTTTCTATTTGTTATTTTAAATTTACACGGTGTAGCCTTTTAAGTCAAAAATAAATGAAATTGCAATTTTTCTAAAATAATAGAGGGAAAACATAATATAGGATATTCATCATGCTATGATTTTATCGCCAAAATAGAAAAAAATATAAGTTGATAGAACTTCTCATTCTAATTAACGTTGACAAAGATTGGTATTATTCTTTTTGACATTCTACTCGAAGTAAAAAGAGAATCGTATTATTTGAAATGTAAAGACTGTTTTTAAACAAACAAAAAAACCGCCATTCGTAATTAAAAGCAACATCGGTGGCATCTGGTATTAAGAAATGAAACTAACGAAAAGTTGATTTAAAACATTATCTAACCTCACTAACACATTTCTAAATTGCTACTATCTCTCTTCAATCGATTCAAGTTGCCATTTTCATTTTAAATAATACGATTTTCTTTTCTTTCGGGCAAAATGACAACAACAACAAAAATTTGGAAAACGAGGGTCAACCGTTGGGTCAACCAAAGGCCATCCCTGCAACTTCCCGATAATTCCATACCTAAGCACTTAAAATTTAACACATTACAATGTTTTTGAGTTTGAAATCATACCTCAGAACAGGTATACCTAAAAGCTCCTTTATTTGGATTGTATATTATGGATTGTCAAATTTTTCAAAGAGCTCTTAATAATGATTGAATGTCCTTTTTTTTTTTATTCCTTTCCCTCTATCATTTTTTGGAAAAATGTAAACATTAGTAAAATAAAATGGAATCCGTGTCAATTCAAATCACTTTAAAAATTTGTTAAATATCTTACAATTTTTTATTTTAAATTATTGTTTTTCCTAAGTTTTTTTTTTATGAACTTGAACATTTTCTTTTATAGAATGCCGCAATAAGCATTTTATGTTAAATTTTTATATCCTAAAAAACGTATATTTTGTCCAAAACTATATTTAAATACTAAATATTTCGAAGTACTACAGTAATTTTTTTTAATACATAAACCATTGAAAACAGAATAGAGAGGAAATATATTTATAAATGACATTAAAAGAATTATAGGCTATAACCTAAAAATATAATTCGAATATAGGCTTGATTACGATATCTGTGGTGCCTCGATTTTTCATTAATTTTGGCAAAATAAAACGAAAATGAAGATTACAAATTTTCGAGTTTTCGGCTTTTTTTCGAGGTATCCATGAGTAGTTTAATCACAGGTCGAACATAGGGGCTAGAAACCAACCAACCCGTGCAAACTACATCCCATAAATCTATGGGTAGTTTAATCACAGGTTGAACGTAGATGCCAAAAACCAACTCGACCCGTGCAAACTGTGTTAAATATACAAGTGTTGATTTCTTTTAAACGAATTAAATTTCGGTTATTCGTGCTTGAATTGTGTTTAAATTAAAGTCATTTAACAAAAAATAATAATTAAATCTTGTGACATGTTTTAAATTGTGCTATTAATGTGACATAAACATGATAATTTCTAAAAACAAAGAGTCGATAACTCGAAAAATAGACGAAAACTCCAAAAATTGATATTCTTCATTTTCGTCTTATTTTGGCCTGTTTTACCAAAATTAATCGAGGCGCCACGAATATAATCTCGATAAATTTTTTTCTCCTTACAAAGGCAATAGGATATTATTGATTGAAATAAATTAAAAAAATACGTTGAATTAAAAAAATTACTGTAGTAATTTGAGAAATATTAAAGCGCTATTTTTTATTGTTTTAAATTTATTTTTTTGTTTCTCGAATTTTCGAATTATACAACTACAAAAATTTCTGTTAAAAATATATAATTTTTTTTTATATTTTAATATTTTTTTTTTTTCAAATATACTTTTTTTTGTTTGCCCTTAAAATTTATTTATTAATTTTTGTTTTTTAAACTCTAAATATATTTTATGAATATTTACAGTATTTTATATTTTTTTGTTCATACATAGACAGGTACAGGGTGATCTGTTAGTAAAAGTATTCATATTTTTTTATTTAAAATGTCAGTGTTATATACTGTGTGCATTTATTAATTAGTATTAAATATAGGGATGACTTTAAAATAGGGTAGTGATAAAAACTTTATTATGTATATTTCTGGTTTTCTGCTGGTTAGCGTCCGTGTCTTACGTTGGTCAACTTCCCGCAAATTCCATACCTAAGCACTTAAAATTTAACATATTACAATGTTTTTGAGCTTTGATGTTAAAAAAACACTTGTTCCCGAATATTTCGTTAACGATATCTCTCTAACGAATCAACCGATTTTAACCGAATTGGCGGCGAATGACGTGGTTAATCAAGGTTAAGAGCTGATTATTATTAGGAGTTGATCGATAGGGCCGTTTAAAAGTTATTCCAAAAAAATCACATTAAAATTTTATTTCTTAGTTTTTTTGAGATTTCTCAAAAATCTACCAGACCAAATTGTATCTAAGTTTGGTCAAGCCCTATCGACAGACATAGTGATAATCTCGCAGGAGTAGTCAGAGAAGCTTCCTGTAACCTCAAAACGTCGATATCTAATGAAAACTCAATTTTTTCAAAACGGGGTAAAATCAATAACTTCCCGATTTTTGGAAATCTTCGATTTTTCGCTCTACCAACAAATTTGATATATTTCGTACATTGTTCTTTAGTTTTTACAGTCTCTCCTTAAATAATCAAACTACCCTATATTAAAGCACAAAGGAACCTTTTTTTAATGAAATTTATTTATCTAGGCTTTTTTATTTGTCATATAACTTGGTCCATTTTAAAAAAGGAATCAACTAGAATGTAATTGAAATACCTTACATTAATTGTTTTAAATCACACGGTACTTTAATGAACTATTTTATAAGAAGAGCCATCAGATCAGTGAAGGTTTATAAGAAATAATAGAAACTGAGAACTTTACTAATTATGTTCTATTTTTAAGAAATACAAATTGTTAAAAAAATTACTTGTCTATTCAAAATAGAAGTGGCTCGTTGATATCTCATTGAGTCGGACAATGGTGAAATCTCACTCTGTCAAGTCTCCGTGTACGACGGAATTGTCTTTCAGGTTTTAAGATGTAAAAAATTACGAAAGTAAGATATAAATATAGTCTAAGATTCCGCTGCAGGATTAGTACGCTCATCGGTGGTTTTTGCTTAAAACCAAATTTTGATGTTTATTTATAATTAGGAAAATATATATTTACCACATTGCCCCTATTAAAATTTGGCCACCAGTATTTTTAATAAGGGTTCCTGGCTATTAAAACTAATAAATATTTAAGATAGAGTGAAAGAGAGTTAGCGCGTAACATAATTGGTCAGACGACGATAGCGATTGCCGGCTGTGCGATGCTTTTATGCATGCGTCGAATGTTAGTGTTTTCAACTTAAAATATAAATAAATAAATAAATACTCCAAAAAATATCCGGCAATCGCTATCCTCGCCTGACAAATAATGTCACGGGCTTACTATCTTTCACTCTACCTTAAATATTTATTATTTTTAATTAGACAACCATATACGGTAATAAATAAAAAAATAGCTTTAATTTGATATATGATTAATAAATAAACGTTATGAACGTATAAATGTAACAAAATCATACCTGTTTACACCTGGCTGCGAAGATGTGCGGCCAAGTGCGCAACCGTGATTTTTTAGAATCTTCATATAAATTGCCGTGAGTGAATTTTAATAGGCAACTTGGTAAATATATATTCTCCTAATTATAAATAAACATTAAAATTTGGTTTTAAGCAAAAACCACCGATGAGCACACTAATCCTGCAGCGGGATCTCGTACAAATATTGCCCATGGTTATCATTGGGCACCCCAATCTTTGATTGGAGAAAAAACCCAGGCACCGGAACGAGGTGATGATCATACTTCCTCTATATGTCGTTCTCTCGTAAGTTACTGTTATAGTTCATCAAATTTTAGGGATAGAAAGAAAAAAATGGGTCTGGATATTTCATAATCGATAGCATTAATAGCACAAGCTCCCTCTTTACGATCATCAATTACTATTGTATACCAAAAGTCAGTGTTAGTTTATCGATATAAACTAATTTAGCGCACAACAAACATTAGGCAGCAGGTCTGGCTTTTAATTAAACTATTTATGAAAGATGGTCCGTGGGTCCAACGAGATGATAAACATGCAACTAAAAATTTATAGGTTACTTAATTATGATCCGTGTAAAAAATCTTCGGAATTTTTATTATTTTAAGAACCATATTCTCCGATACGTAGCAAAACGGACATGATAACATCGTCCGACAATCTGAAAATAGAATTTATCACAAAATGTCAACTTTTTATTTTGTTGAGGTTTTTAATTTAAATAAATCATTCGCAAAAAATTTTCTTTTTTAAATCGGATAGAAATATTCAGAGATATTAAAAATGTGGCTGCCATTTTAGAAAAATAATGACCAAACCGAAAGCTCCAATTTTTCTTGGAACAATATTTAATCAAAAAAATCTTACAAAAATTTCCAATTTTATTTCTCCCTTGTTTCCGGTTATGTCACATACAAATTTTTAGCTTGATGGTTATCATCCCGAAAAAAAGGTGCTGGACTCAAACAAACTAGCAATAACTATTATGTTTAGAATAAATCACTCTGTACTTGTGTTCCAAGATTATAAATTTGATGTATTTTCTAAAATAGTTTTCTTTTTTTTCATTTATAAAAAATTAATAACTTTTTTTTAAGTAATAATTAAACATCTGTTTTTTTTCGATTTTCTAAATTTCTTTTGATAATCTATCTAGAATTAATAAAATTTGAGAAAGTATTGTATTTTTTTTTAAGAACAATACTCGACATTTTAATCAAGGATTAAACATTCAACAAAAAACTAAGTTCTTTATTTGGATAAAATTTTCTAAATTGATTGTGTTCAAAGATAAGTTGATATTTTAATTATAACCGACAATAAAAAAAAGACGTGCACCAAAATATGGCAGTTCTTAGCCAAATTTTTTGTATCCAATAAAATTTAAAAACGTGAGAGATCCGTGGGCCGAAAAATGGAGGAAATTGGGCATTAAAAACTGGCAAAATGATACTTAATTCGTAAAAAACTGAGAAGAGGGTTGGGATGTTGAACCCTCTCTCCTAAAAGGCACCTCCTTGACACCAACTTAATCTACATACCCTTCAGCTCATCTTTGAGTGAATGCACAGATGCACAAATCTCTAAAAACGTTGAAATAAGTGGTTTTTCCTTGGGAAGGTTTGATGTGTAGTTGGAAAATTGAAATTTTTCATAATAAATAAAATTATTTAATTTGGTGTCGCGTATTTATCGAAAAACATTTCACCCAAGCCATGGAAATGATTTGGAAAAAGCTCTGATTTATTTGTTAATAAAATACTTAATTTTATCGACGACAATAAAAAAAAAATACACTGCCAATAATGGACACAAAACTTCCTCGCGTATGATACATTTTCAACGAGTTTTAATTTGGATTTGGCATGATAAATGCATTTTCTACATTTTAATCCTATAAAATTTTTTGTACCATTAAGCTAACGAAGCTAATTTCAAGTTTTTTGCGATTTTCTATTATTCGAAAAAAAGGATAAGTTTCTCCGAACTCTATATCTAGTTGTGGAACTTTATGCGCCTTCGTCAGAATGTCGTCACAGACCGATAGATCGACATATATGGAGAAGATAGAAAATGAATGAGAACCATCTGAATATATTAAAACGTGTCCATCTAAGGGTAGCAAATTAAGATGGCGCCATAATACCAAGTGGAAAGATTTTAAAAACTTGCTTTATCTTCGTTTATCAAATTATACTTTACTTGGTTTATAACCACTAAATTCACATCATTTCCATTAGCTACACGAGTGCCATTTCGGTATTATAATTTTCGAGTGAAGTGTTTTTTCGGATTATAATTTTCTGTTTACAGGTGGACAATTTTTCAACTTGTGTCCCCCATACAAGATGGTTCTCCTTCCTTTTCTATCCTCCATGCAGATACAAAACAAAAATTGCTAGGGAAAGTTCCAAAACGTCAACATATATAAAAACATTTTGTAATCGGGTTAAGAAACAAAAAATATCAACTTATCTTGTGTGTAGAAACAATAAAACAAAAAAATCCAAATACCATTTAATGGTTTTTTTGATCGTTTTTTTAAATTTATAAAACATAAATAATACATTGAAACATATGATTTGTTTTTCATATTTTTTTGAATCCGTAAATGCAATGCTGACGGATTTCAATCGATTTGTGGATCGATCGTTTGATGGTGTTGTTTTTCTTTGAGCTCCGTATCACACACAATACAATAAACACACACATTTCAAAATGTTCGTTTCACGTTTCAAGAGAATTAAAATAAAATATCACACACGGTTGTTTTTTATTTTAAAAATTAAAAATTAATTGTTTTTTAAATATTTTTTTAGTAACTTGCTTCGTGTCCAGCTAATATATATAGATCATTTGATAATGTTCCAGTCTTAATCACGTGACTCTCTAACATCACAACTCTGTAACAAAAATTAAAAATAATGTTATGTCCAAGATAATTAATAGTTAAATTTCGATTTGTTGCCCTTCAATTTCCTAGATCAAAATTTTTGTCCTAATTCAGATGTAACTAAATACAATTAAATTAATTTTTGAAATTATACTTCTTTTAGCGCGTTTGGATGGCAGTGACAAATTCATGCACACACAATCCCATAAAAATGACATGATGAAGTTGGACTATAGAATAGAATTAATAACATATAACTGAAATTGGTCACAGGGATTCAGGACAATAAATTACAAACTAAGTCTACTTTAAAATATAAATTAATATCATTACTTATTCTGATTTGCCTCAGCTTTCAGTATTAAGAAACAGAGAGTTTAGAATATTTTATTTATATTTAGGATATATTGATGTTGATTAGAAATAATTTATATGGCAAAACAATGTTTACCCGGGTCAGCTAGTTAATTATATAAATTTGTCAGTTGCAAAAACTGTGTAATAAAAACTTTGAGAGTATTTTCAAATAGAGGTTAATTTTGTAAGTATTTAGAAATATTTCTAGAAAGTTAATTATTTTTTAATTACTGAAATAAAAACTTTTTGTTTAATTTTCATTTTTTTTTCGTTCTTTAATGCAGTTTTGTTTTTTGAATTTTTTTTTTCAGACGCCAAAGAAGTATAACTTCTAATGCGTTCGTACATAAGTACACACACACACACATTTTGTTTTTATATTTTATAATTACGTATTTCGTCGACTACAAAGTAGTCATCATCAGTATGAATTAGCTAATTGTAATAATTCTCCGAAGAAATGTTACTCGTTGCTAATTTGGTGATGGTCTGGGCACAAAGGTATTTTGATAATTTCCATTTAACTTAATTTGGAGGAACTTAAATTTAGATGACCTTCGATACATTGCATAAGTCTATGACTAAAATACTGTAATTTGAAATACTTACTTGTCACTGCCTAACAGTCTATATGTTCTCGAATAATCTGTAATTTCTTGAGTAATTTCACCATTTTTAAGTGATCTACCTTGCATACCATTTTTATGGAATGCCAATACACTATCTGGTAAACATACTAAAAAAAAAGAATAAAACAAAGATATTAATTATTATATTCATTCAAAAATGGTAAAAAATGGGAGAGAATCACAGGAAAATTCATCTAGGCTATATATTTCGCATTACAAAAGCGCATTGGTATTTCGCATATACCAATCAGATGATCAAAATACATTTCGCAAAACCTTCTGATGGCCCCAAAAAAACAATTCTTTGTTCCTTGCAAAAAAAAACTTTTCCCGATCCATTGTATTTTCTAAATGGTTAGTTTTAAATTTGAAAAGTTCTTTTCAGCGAAGACAGTACGTTACATGCATAGCTTTTAAGTAACTCATAAAACTCCAAGACACGAGGCCCCTCAGACCGTGAGACCGTTGGCGGTCACTGAATTATCTATGAATAAAAGGATTTAGGTACAATGGTTCAAATTGGTCGCATTATAAAAGCTCTCCCAAAGCTTTCTCCTATACCAATCACATTAATAATGTATTAATTGAATTGACTTACCTAGACTTAATATATCAAAATCAAATATTAATTCTGATACTAATTTTTTATTAAATTTTGGTTTGCCTTGTGGCGTTACAATCTTAATAATATTTTGATAGCAGACTAGAATTGAATCTTTATCAATTTGACTTGCACAAATGACATTGATATTCTCACGGCGTGGTATCACTGTAGCAGACCCATCCATTTCTTCTAACTCATCCGAATGAAACCAATTTGCTCCTATCCAAAACAAAATCAAACAAATACAAATTTTATTAGAACAAAAAACAATTGAAATCTTACAAGCGATTTTTTATTTTATTGTGAAAGTCATTTTTAACAATTCGAGTGAAAATTAATTGCCATCAAGGTCAGAGTTTAAGGAAACCAATTAGGTTCTGGACCCGGGTTCAATTCCACATTTCTTTGAATTTTTCTTTTCTCACATTTTTTTATACGATTACCATATCTGTGGCGCCTCGATTTTATTATGAATTTTGGCAAAATAAGACGAAAATGAAGAATACCAATTTTCTATTTTTCGAGTTATCCGTGGGTAGTTAAATCACAGGTTGAACATAGGGGCCAAAAACCAACCCGACCCATGCATACTAAGCCCCACAAATCCATGGGTAGTTTAATCACAGGTTGAACGTAGGGGCCAAAAACCAAGCCGACCCTTGCAAACTACACTCTACAAATCTATGGGTTAATAACAGCCGAAAATATCGTACATGTATTTTTAATAGTTGTATTAAATATACAAGTGTTGATTTCTTTTAAACCAATTAAATTTCGATGATTTGTGCTTGAATTATGTTTAAATTAAAGTCATTAAACAAAAAATAATAATTAAAATTTGTGGTATTTATGTGACATAAAAATGATAAATAATTTCTAAAAAAAAAGTTTCAATAACTCGAAAAATAGACGAAAACTCATAAAATTGGTATTCTTCATTTTCGTCTTGTTTTTGCTCGTTTTGCCAAAATTCATTAAAAAATCGAGGCGCCACGGATATCTTAATCTCCCTTATAACTTGATATCTAAGACTTTTGATAACTTGACAAACAGACAGACAGACATGTAGTTTATTGAGTACTTATTGAGAGCTTACCTGTATTCATATTGATTAAATCCAATTTAAGTTTGTCAGAATGGTATTCTTGCTTAACAGATACGCACACCATTGGATATTCTTGTTCTGGTGTTATTATCATTTCGAATACATTTAAGGGAGATGGTAACATGTATTCCGAATACTAGAAGAAGAAAAAAAACATAATGTCCTTAAATCCAATTATATTTGATTTAGATAAAAAATTATCTCTATTGTATATTTAATACAAAAAATTTTTTTTCTAAATACTAATAGTAGAGCCCTCTTTATTTCAAATTTGGGCATACAAAACGATTTAAGAAGCCAGTTGAGCCCTACTAATTATTCAAAACTAAAAAAAAAAGTCATTTATGATTATCCTTTATAATCATGGAGGCTAGAAAAGGAAGGAGAACCATCTTGTATGGGGGACAAGCTGAAAAAGGCTCCATCTGTAAAACAGTAAATTATAATTCGAAGATTTATCAAAAAGGCGCTTGTGTAGCTAATGGAAATGATGTGAATTTAGCGATTATAAACCGAGTGAAGTGTAATTTGATAAACTACTTGCTACTATAGCGCCACCTTAATTTGATTTCTTTTGATGGACACTTTTTAAACATTCAGAGGGTTCTCCTTCCCTTCCTACCCTCCATGTTTATAATAACATAAAATATTTATTTGTAATTAATATTTTTAATTATGTTTAGGAATTATAATATTTTCCAATTAACTTGAGCTATAAATATCATAGATATGTTTGGCCACATCGCGTATTGTTGTCAATAAAAAAGATCCCATTTAATTGTTACACCATAGCCTATTATAAACTGTATTACATTTATTTGGAAAAATGAAAAAACATAATTTTCGTACATTACATGCCAAAATAAATATATTTCTGTGAATATAAAATTACATTTCATAAAAATATTTTTCAGCTTTTATTGAAATGAAGTTGTCACTTTTCTAAACAGAAGACAACATGGCGGCCATGATGACACACGAGTTTCCAACTTTTAGAGTTTTTATTTACAAAATATTTTCGAAAAACTTCGTCAAGGTACGTTTTTTAAACATGAATTTATAAATAAAATCATTTTCTTCTATCCAATATCTAAATTGTATTAAAATGTATTGAATAGTGGAAAGTGTCGTCTGATTGTGACCATGTCCCATAATCATATAACGCCATATATTTTTTACGTGGTTTAAAGTCCAATATTTTTTGTACTTGTTCGATAACCTGTACTAAGTTTTATTAATAAAAAAAATTTTTCAAATGGTTGACCCTAAAGGTCATATTTGCAACTTCCCGCTAATTCCATATCTAAGCACTTAAAATTTAAAATATTACAATATTTTTGAGCTCGAAGAGTATACTTTCCAAGCTCAAAAGCTACCCGAATATTTAGTTAACGATATCTCCTGAACTAATCAACCGATTTTCACGTTCTTGGCGGCGATCGACGTGGTTTTTTGTGCTTTAATAATTATTCTATTTCATCAAAAACGATTCAAAAATAAATATCGAAGTAATGTAAAAAAAAAAACTTTTTTGAAATTTTTCGTTCACGATATCTCCCGAACGAATCAACCGATTTTAATCGGATTGGCGGCGATCGAAGTAATTTATCAAGAGCTGATTAGTTTATGGAGTTGATCGATAGAGCTGTTTAAAAGTTATTCGAAAAAATCACATTAAAAAAAAGCTTTTCTTAGATTTTTTTGAGATTTCTCAAAATCTACGAGTCCGAATCGATTCAAATTATAGTCAAAATCTAAGTTTGGTCAAGCCCTTTCGAATGGAAATCGTTCGAGCCATTCAAAAATTATAAGCAGTTCACATACTTTCACTCACACACACATACATTCAGACATAGTGAGAACCTCGCAGGGGTAGACAGGGAAGCTTCCTATAACCTCAAAAACGTTGAGATCTGATCTGAAAACTCGATTTTTTCAAAACGAGGTAAAATCAATAACTTCCCGATTTTTGAAAATCTTCGATTTTCTTATCGAGAAGTTAACTTAAATGACATGGCGGTGATAATTAAAATCAATAAATAGTGTTGTTCTTACCTTTAATAACATAAATTTATTAAGTGGATCGTACCATTGCATTAAAAAGATACCATTTTGCATTGCACCACATAAATATTTGTAACCATTGTACGGATTCCTAGCTACACAACATTTAATACAACCTTTGGTATCTGGTACTTTTGTTGTTAATGCAAATTTTCTTGGTACCAATTTTTCTGGTATTTTATTCATATGTAAACTGAATCTATGTAATTGTTTATTTTGTAATGCTAATAAATCGTGACGATATAATTGTGGTGTTTTTCCTATAATCAAGCAAAAAAATAAAAATTCAATTTTATAAAAAAGAACAATTTCAAGAAAAATTCTTTTAAGTTAGTACGAGAGCAAAGAAACAATTTTCTGTCAGTCTTGAATTTTTTTATTTTGAACAAAACATTGTAATTTAAAAGAAAAATTCAATTTTTTATTACATTAAAAGAAAAAAATCAGTTTTAAGAAAAATGTTTTTAAGGTAGTACGAGGGCAAGGAAACAATTTTCTGTAAGTCTTGAATTTTTTTAAATTTTTTAGTATACTCAACAAAAAAATTGGTAATTTACGGGTCTAAATATATAAAAAAAAATATTATAGGCAAAATACATAACACAATACTTATTGTTTTTGCCTATATTGATTATTTATAGACAAAAGAATCGATTATATGATGATCGCTCATTGCTCGTAGTTCTCGTAGTACCTGAATTTAAATAAAAAAGCCCATAATAAATACCTGATAAACTCATAAGAACATCCTTAATAACGTACATCCAAACAGTTCGCCTTGGATACAATTGATCAATTGCAGTTTCATGCAATTCGTTTAAATTTAAATTATAAATACCCTCCTCTGCTCCAATTAATATATGTTGATCACGTGTTTCTGGATGAATCCAGGATGCTGTACAATGTATTCGTAGGGGTGAACCATTAAATACCTAAAATTTTATTACATTTCAATTCAATCTACTTTCTCCCATAAGAAAGAAGAAATTCACTAACTTTTTACTGAAGTTTCATTTTTGGACCTAGGTTCGAATTTACCATGGCAGTTACAACCCGTCTTTTGAATTAAAGAACCCTTAACTTTGAAAGAAATACTTTGCTTTTGGAGAATGGTTTTCAGCTAAATTTAAAAATACGATTTACATCCCAGATAAATGTACATGATCCAGAATCAACGAAATTTTTAATTTAGATTTCACACAGGTAGGTGAAAGTTTTATTTGGCATTTTGTAATTTTTTTCTATATCTCTTTTTTAGAGAAAGTATAAAGGATAAGATGATACTGACCTTTGAAAAACATGCTCCCATATGAACTTTAGGTGTAGGAGGTAGACCATTGCTGATAGGCCGTGGTGGTGTATGTCTCCTACGGTGTTTTCTAGGTGGTACTACAGGACATGTCACTAAATCAGGTGGTGTGCCAGCTACCCCTGTCGTTGATGCTGATGTTTTATCATCACCTTTAATAAATTAACAAATTATACTTAGTCCAAGAGCTTATAGTTGCGATTGAAACAAAGATTTAGACAGCTTCAAATTGTATTCAAGTTTGGTCAAACCTTTTCGAATGGCATCAACCGTGATGAAATCGGTCTAGCCGTTCAAAAGTTATAAGCGGTTCACATACTTTAACACACACAGTCACATACATACAGACATAGTGACAACCTCGCAGGGATAGTCAGGGAAGCTTCTTGTAACCTCAAAACGTCGAGATCTGATAAAAACTCAATTTTTTTCAAAACGGGGTACAACCAATAAAAAAAAAAACAAACAAACAATATTTACCATTAACTTCTTTTCGCCGTTCACTATCACTGAGTGACCGTTGACGTTGTCCATTGATATTCAATGAACTAATTAAGCCAAATATTTCATCGACCGATGAATGTCGTCTAGGTGAATTTTGTATGGTTCCTGCTGCCGTAGCCCCACCATTGGTACTACTATTTCCTGCACCAATTGTATCCAATACCGTTGTTATTTGATTTAAATTTTTAGTATCGTCCACAGATTGTTGTACATAAATATCCTTATGTATTATTGAATTTTTGAGTTCCGTATCGGCTGCCATTGGTAACGTTGCTCTGTTTTTATTTTGATAAAATAATAAAAATTCAATTAATTTTATATACAAATTATTTTAATATATACCAGGGTAGAAGCATTAAAAAAAGTGGAAGAAAATTATAGTAGGATGAAACCCATTAGAAACGGGTTTCATTCTACTATAGTTTTTTTCGTTTTCAAAAATTATCTACCCTGGACTAATAGTCAAGAACTGATTTTAAGAATTTTTATTTAAAGCTCTTTATCAAATTTTAATTTAATAGAACTGAAAATTTATTAAACACATTAGCAAAATTAACAATTCTTAAAATCGGGTCTTTTATCTACATCGATTCGATATAATTTCTAATCCACCTACAATGGATCTAAATTATTAAATAAATGGCTTCATTATTGCAACCCTTAATTACTTAAAAATCAGGTTAGGCCACCTTAAATCCAACTACAAATTTTCCCTCCCAAAAACTGTACTAGTGGGGAAATTTAAAGGGGCAACAACATTTTTCTAATTTCTGAACGAACGTATCAGTAAAAAATTCCCACAGATTGGTTCAAGTGGAGATCGTTCTCCAGGTACTTTTTAAAACTAAAATTATCGTTTATAAAGAAACAATTAAACCGGAAATATTATATAGCTCCGAATGTTGGGGATAACGAAGTGTGTATAGCAAAAAAATGCAAGACACCGAGCTGAAATGCTGCAATGGGCCCGTAGTTGGAAAAGGCTTGAAAACAATGCAAAATAAGCACACTCGTGGGTCGTCGGTCCGTCCTTTAAGATAGCTGAAATCGTTCTCTGGCTACCCTAGGTACTCTACAATGGGCACGTGTTTTGAAAACCCTTAAAAAAGTACATCCGTGGATCTTTAAGATAGCTTAAATACAACGAAAAATGTCAGTGAACCGCGAATCTGATTTGGTTATGTAATGCGGCATATGACCAGACAGGTATTGGCGATTTGGGGAGGCAAAGGAGGCAGAGAACAACTCCAACTACCTGGACTATATTAACGATGGTTTTAACGTCATAAATGACACAAAAAATTATCAGGAAAGTTGTTCTCAAATAGATTAAACTGTATGAAAAACGTCCTTAAATCACAAAAAACTCGGGATCGATAAAAATTATTTAAATCCAGAAAATTTGAAATATTGACTTTTTTTACAATTTTCTTAATTCCTTTGACTATTGAATGACCTTTTACACAAAATTAAAATTCACCATGAATATAAAGAATTGAACAAATTCAATTTTTCTATTTTAAATGATACTAAATACCATATTGCCCCCAAGATCATTCATCACTACGGCCGCCACGGGACATCATATTGTATAACAAATTCACCATAAAGCGATCTTTTTAGTACTTAAGGGTAAAGATATTTCAAAGTTTATAGTAATTAGCTTTAGTAATTTTTTTTTAAAAAACATTATTAGACCACCACAGAAAACAAAAAAAAAAAAAAAGATAAATGCTGCCATTATAATTACATTCAAAAAGCAATTAGTAATAAAAATTTTAAAAAAAAATTGATTTGTTTTTATACAGAGAGGTACAAAAATCAGGATACGATTTATAAATCTGATTTGTATACACCAATTTTTGCATCCCTCTATATAAAAATTAGGAAATTATAGAGAAAGGTTGTAAATATATTGTATATAGAGGTACTTACTGATGTGAATACGATTCAGCCGTTTGGTATCGTAACGTATCGTTCCTATAATTTTTATATAGATAAAAAATAAATAAACTTGCAAATTTTATGTTTTTTTTTTTTTTTGAAAAATAATAATATAGGCGAAATCTAGTGGCCAAATAATTAAACTAATAAGATGAGTTATATATGTACTACAATCATTATTATTATGAACCTTGTTTCATTTTGTGTGCGATTGTCAGATTCTACAATTTAGATATTTTTAACATGAATGCAAGTAGAAATGGCATGGTATTTTTATTGAAAAATAGTAAGAATTAGTAAAACATTACATATCTGTCGGGGAATCGAACCTGGTACCTTTCAGTTGCTACCAACTACATGACAGGTGTGTAATTTTTTCAATTCTATTTTTCTTTCAAATTACAACCATTATTACTTCCGAATTAAATTTATCAGAAAATTTTCGACGATAGTATAAATATAGCATCGCACGCACATATTTACGCCCAGCGTACACCGTAAGATTTTCTAATCAGAAAATCTGATGGAAACCACACCATCGGACAGTCCTATAAGAAAATCTGATCATACATCAGACAAAATTCTTAAGCAACCGCATATCATCGAGTATTATCGGATAAGTACAATGAACCAATTAACTTTCAAATATTTTAAATTTATTAATTACTTCTTTAACTAACAGATGGCCTACATCAAACAAGATTGTAAGATTTTCTGATCAGAAATTCTGATGCTATTTCAGACAGCATGATATTTACGCGCGAACCATCAGATTTTCTGATCAGAAAATCATCTGATGTCTTATGTAGAAATCTTACCGTGTAATATAAAATACATATTATTTAGTTACATCAGATTTTCTGATCAGAAAATATGATAGTGTACGCTGGCCCTTACATCTCGTTGTGGGTTGTGGGTTGTGGGCACGGTGCCCACAACTATGTATGCACCGATCGGTAGTAATGCCAGTCAATACTACGAAGTGCAAGAATTTAATTTTTGAAATGCGAATCGTGTGAAGTGAGTAATGATAATGAATACCGTAAATAATATAACGTTTGCATAAAATATTATTTATAGATTTATATCAATTTTAAATCAATAACCTTAATTATTGACATTTAAATACACATAAAATAATGAATTTGCGAATATTATTAAAAATTTTATTTTATTTGTGGAGGAGGAAAAACAGCTGTTTTGTATAATTATATTTTCTATTATAATTATAATCATAAATAACAATCATTAACCATAAATAATATATATTTTGAAAGTTATTAGAAAATATAATTACCACATAAAAAGCTCTTTTTCGTCCACAAGTAAAATAAAATTTGTAATAATATTATGATATTTCAACTTCGAAATGTCAATATAGTGAGTTTGAAATACGTTATTTAAAACTCACAATCTAGGATTTTTTTTTATCAATTAGGTTGTTGCTTCTTAAAAATAACCATACCATAAATTATGTAATCTTATTGGTTAATTTGAATAATTCTTATACAAGGCTTTATTCAAACGTTACATTAATTACGGTATTAAATACTTAATGAACATTATAACTAAACCCATCTTAGTAGTTCGATTATGACCACTTAATTGCTACCATCTCGAAACATTTCGACTATTTTAAAACTACAAAAAACTTATTTTAATATTTAAAAAAAAAATTAAATCAAATACTGTGACAATTTTGAAATTTTACAATCTAATTCTACTAAATATATTTTTTAGTAATTACAAATAATATTTGGGACGAATTTCTATAATAAAAAGGTACTTAATTTTCAAAATACAGATTATACTTAGAGGCATTTCTCTGAAGGTAATTTATTTCTAGGTAATTTTCATATTCTTCTTTTATATACGCGAATAACGATTATTTCTATATTTTCTTCATCGATAAATCATTGGTGTAAATCATCGATATTTTTAATAATAATTAGAGCGGGGCATATTAGCGTATCCGCTAGAAAAATTCTCTGAAATCCTTGTTGTTTTTATCATGTCATGCTAAAAAGACAGCGGATATTTATTGATCGACTTCAGAAAAGGATATTTTCAATTCGTATTTTTGTCCATCTATTTTTCAGAAACTTGAAGTCGGATTCTAACTTTTTTTTTTCTGAATTGAATCAGTTTATTAAGGTTCAGTAGTTTTCAAGATATGGTAAATATTAAAGAATTTTTTGAAATATAAAAGAAAAAATTTTTAAGATAAAATTTTATTAAATGTGGCCATTGTTTAGAAATTCATTAAATTTTTTGTATTTTATTTTTTTTTTTTTTTTAAAAAGTGAGTGCCGTTTCTGTGCCAGTGTTCAGAAAAATTTTAGCGTATAAAAACCACGATATGTTGAAACTGTTAAGGAAGTACGAGCACCAAAGCAATTTTTAATAAAAGGCTTGAATTTTTTTTTATATGCAGTTGAACTAAATCTAAACCGATCCTAAAAATTTTAGGAGGGGTTGCCCGATTATTTAAATAAATAAATGACTTCAAAAGTAGGCATATTTAACATTGGCTTTATGGCAAAACGGTAGACGGGTGATACGTTTTCGTAAATATCTCCGAAATATTTTTTATCTCTTTTTAATGGTCTACAGTGTTGCCGGTTAGTACCAAAGATAATCGACGCTACCGAATTTACTGAAAAAGTTCATTTTTAATTAAATATCTTTTTAATTAGTCGGGCAAAACGGGTTTTTTTCAATTATTTATTAAGGTTTTAACTTTAATTTAAATAGTTTTTTTTTAATTTCTACCGGCTAGTTTCGGAGATATTTACGAAAACGTATCACCCGTCTACCGTTTTGCCATAAAGCCAATGTTAAATATGCCTACTTTTGAAGTCATTTATTTATTTAAATAATCGGGCAACCCCCCCTAAAATTTTTAGGATCGGTTTAGATTTAGTTCAACTGCATATAAAAAAAAAATTCAATTCTTTTATTAAAAATTGCTTTGGTGCTCGTACTTCCTTAAGTGTGTACCAATAAAAGGATTATAACAATCCGATTACTAGTTTCTGAAAAATATGTGCATAAATATTTGAATTGATAACCTATTTTTGAAGTCGTTCAATAAGTATCAGCTGTCACTTATATAATCAAGAGAACTTCTCAAACATAATTAAAAAAAAGGTTAGAATTTCAAGATCTATCAGTGCTGAAATCGTTCTAAGATACCGATTTTCGTGTTGTTTTCCGAAACTACTTATTTGAAGACAAATTTTATTATCTTTATAATTTTTTTTTCAAATTAGACTTAACGACAGTAAGTTCCTCACTTAGTACTTTCAAAATGTGTTCAATAGAAAAACTTGTAAAGCATTAAAGTGAATTGCTGCAATATTTTGTGTATTGACGCCATAATTTCATGACAATGTTTTTTTTTGAATTATGACGCTATAAATCAAGCAAAAGGTGTAACAATTTGAGAAGAAATTATTAAATTCAGTATATACGTCCTGGCTGTCTAAATTCCAGGATATATATATATCACAGTTTAATATATATTTAGACGTAGATGCAAAAAACCTAGAAATTCGAAACTTAATATTAGAAAACAATTGTGATTCGATGACCTAAACCCATCACCTGTTACATGTGGTGTATTTTAGTAAGAGAAATAATACATGCCGTCCTACGTTAGGAATCGTTTCGAAAAATGATTATTTTTAAACCTGGGGATATTTTTTATAATTTATTTTTCGAGTTATCCATGGGTTTTTTAGCCAAAAACCAACCCGCCATGTATTTTTAATAGCTGTTTTAAATATACAAGTGTTCATTTCTTTTAAACGAATTAAATTTCGGTTATTTGTGCTTGAATTGTGTTTAAATTAAAGTCATTCAACCAAAAAATAATAATTAAATCTTGTGACATGTTTTAAATTTATTTAAATATTTGACATAAACACAATAATTTCTATAAAAAAAATTGTCGATAACTCGAAAATTAGGCGAAAACTTCAAAATTAGTATTCTTCATTTTCGTCTTATTTTACCAAAATTAATCGTCAAATCGAGGCGCCACGGATATTGTAATCTTCCCAGCTCCATGTATACTTTAATTACGTAAATGGGTAAATTTAAAAGACTCCTGAACCAGAGATCCAAAGAGTCTGATGATCTCTTCAATTATATTCAAAAAAAATATTTCATTTTTCGAAACTCAAAACCAAAAAATAAAAAGGATGATATTTTAACTAGAAGAAAAGCAGCTATATTCAAAATTAGCCAAAAAAAAAAAAAAAAATAATAGAAGGAAAATAAATTAATTAGAATACAAAAGGATTAGTACTGGTTAATTTTCCAAAAAAGAGAGAGTGTTCAAGAAAATCTCTAAATTAAAATTACCTTAAAATTAATTCTTCATCAATGTACTGCAATAAACTCCTATAAACACAATAGTAAATTAAATAAATAAAAAAAAAAAAATTCTAAAATTACCAAAATCAAAAAATTAAAAACTTTAAAGCGTCGTCCGAGCATTTTATTTGTACCAATGAACGCCCAATATTACAATAGCTTTTCTTTATAAATTGAATAACAAATTTCCAAAGGTTTTCCAACTTGAAAAGTAATGTGGTTAATGGTGGTCAAGCTTGAAATTTCCCTTGGTCACATACAACGGATTTTCAAGCTCTGTTAAGAGATACACTGATAGTTAGGCCGCGCTTTTAGCCTTTAAGGCTTCAATTTATGTCAGACTGATATGAGTATTGAGGCCCTCTGACAAGAAGGAAACTAAGTAGGAAATTCGCTGACACCGAATAGGTCTGATGTATCCAAAAATGCCAAACTGATTTGAGTATAATATCAATCTAACAAGAAGCGAAACAGGGCAGCGGATTCGCTTTCAGCGAAGAAGTCTTCGTCTTTGGGTCCGTATTTTTTATCTATATCCATAACGGTAAAGTAATAACGGGGAACAGAAGTTTCGATTTACATCTATAATAATCCATAACAGAAGTAAGATCTTTTTAAATTTTTACACAAATCAGATCTTAATGTGATCCACAGCCAAAAAGTCTGCCAAAAATTCAATCTAATCTAAACAAATTTATTTAAAAAAATTAGAATTTTTAAAATTTGAACCAAGATTTCATTAAAAGTTTTCAAAGATTATGAGCATTCAAATGATAAACATCTCGAAAACTTTGTATATAAAAAATCAAAACCATTAAAGATTCGACTTGAACATAAAAAAAATGTAAGAAAAACTTTGGTACAGCTTTAGATATTCAACAGTTAAGAAAAAATACTCGCCGCTTTAAAGTAAAAATTTATTTAAAAAAAAAAAAAAAAAAATCAAATAAAAATATAGTCGTGCATAAAATATAAAAAATTAAGATAAAATGATTTTGTTAATAAAAGATATTTTTTGGTTAAAAAGAAAATGTTTTTAATTAGGAGATAGAAAATCATCAATTGTTCTCATTCTGTATGTTTCACTTCAAATGTACCCCCCAAAACCGTCTTATTATGAAGAATTGAGTTTTAGCAATCATTTCATGGCCTCATGTCATCAAAGTGTCACCCAAATATCTCAAAATGATTCTCTGAGGAGATGTTACTCATTACATCTACTCAGAAAATCATTACGACTAGCTAATTCATACTAATGATGACTACTTTGTCGTCGAAATACGTATTTATAAAATATAAAATATTTTTAATCTAGGAAATTGGGGCAAAAAATCGAAATTTATTCGAAAAATCCTAGAGTTCTCTTTAATAATACTCAACTCGATAAGTATATTTAGAAATTAGGAGTTGCATTTCTGGATCCAAATTAAGACACCAATTTTATAATCATATAGAATATAAATGGACAAAATACTGATTATCAATCAGTATTTCATATTTTAAAATTACCTCTCAAAAAAATCATAATACGTTGAAATGTGCAATGTCATAGATATCGATTAACCTGAAAATGTCCTAACCTAGAAACTGAGGAATGGTGCTTCTAAGAGTTCCAGGCCACAAATAACGTAGAAATTATTCCACCTCAAAAATAGGAAACAGTAAAATAATGCCAAAAACATTTTCGAAATAATTTTTTAAATTTTCATTAGGAGAAGGGCTCGATTACGATATCCGTGGGGCCTCGGTTTTTAAATGAATTTTGGTAAAACAAGCAATTCTTCATTTTCGTCTTATTTTGCGTTGTTTTACCAAAATTAATCGTCAAATTGAGATGCCGCGGATATCGTAATCTCCCCAAGAGAAGTCAACCAAAGCTAGAAATTTTTGGTAGTAAATTAATCCTAAATTTTTTGGGCACACCATGCACCAAAATAAATAAAAAATAATTTTGTTAATAGAAAAAGAAATGTTGAGCCATTTTAATAAACCAATGATTGATTAATAGAGGAAACGTTTTTTTAGAAATTCAAATTAAATCGATTACTGTTAATTATTTTGTATAATTTGCTTTCCAAAAATCGTCAAATAAATTGTCAAAAGACTCAAACGCTAACACACTACCTTAAAGGCATATTTAAAATATCTTCTCCGGTTAATGGCGATTGTGAATTTCTATTGTAATTCCATCTAACGAGAGAAAAAATTATAATTAAATTGTCACAGTATATAAATCACGGTCCAACAGGTGCGTATTCTAGTCATCTCTATCCTACCCCCTCCCCTCCTCTCCATGACACTCAAGTAAGGAGTCAATAGAAATAGAATGTCTACACTGACGTCAAGGAAAAAATCCCGCTCATACAAGTTTTTTCATCGGTTAGTCGAGTTGGGAATTCCACGACTAGGATTAGAATTCTCTTGAAAGGAAAATATTTTTATAAAAGAAATTACTTTTATCTTTTGACAATTGCTTAGTTTCTAATAAATGTTTATTTAAAAAGTCCCATTTTTCACAAAACTTAAAGCTCCAGATAGTCCGATTTGTATTTTGAAATATAGATTCTACTATTGAAAAGTTCTATTTTGATATGAACTTAAAAGTAAAATGTAATTTTTTTAATTAGCCTTTTTCCTCGGAAGGCTTAAAAAAAATTACTAGATGGCAGCACGTCCAGAAACAAGTAGCTTAAGTTACCAATTAACAGAAAATTTTAGAAGTACGTTGTAAGCAATTAAATTAAAATATTTGACTTTATTATTAACTTCATGTCAAAGTAAAATTCTTCAAGAGTTGAATGGATATTTCAAAATAAATATCGGACCATCTCGAACTGGAGAATTCAGGTTTATGGAAAGTATCTTTTTAAATAGAACAATCGAATTTCTCAAAAACTGTTTATTTCTCAGAATCCAGGGTTTTGCGAATTTTCGATTATTTAAAAAGACATGTTCCATAAACCTGAATTCCACAGTTCAAGTTGGTCCAATTTTTATTTTGTAATATCCATTCTGCTCTTGAAGAAGTTCTACTTTGACATGAACTTAATAATAAAGTCAAATATTTTAATTTAATTACTTAATACGTTAGTTGATAATTTAAAACACTTTAACCCACCGGTTTAGTGGGGTGGTGCACCTAGTGAATTATTTTGTACATTTGCAGAGGAAAAGACTTATTCCATATCCCCCTTCAATAAATTTTGTAAAATAAAAATAAAGAAGCGCAGAGTGGTACTTGGGTAGGGTAGAGTCGACTACAATCAGCTTACTTAACAGGGGGGTGTGAAGGGCTGGTCAATGGCCAATTAAAAAATAAAAATATTTAAAGCTAGAAAATATAATTAAAGGATGAAACGTAAATTGAGAAAAACAAAATAATAATAATAGTATTTTAGAAAAACATACTTTTCTTGATCCATTGTATTATAAGAACCGCATGGTAGATGTTTACCACACGCATGTGCAGTTTTTACATTATTCATGATATCCATAATATCCCAAGCACGTGACTCATCTTCATTTGATGATTTCGAAATATCTAGAATTCATTAAAAATGAATTATAACAAAAAAAATATTAAGATATAAACGCTTTATGCAAAAGACTGTACCTGTCGTTGATGGTATTGATGGTATTTCCACATTTTCAATTCCTTCCAAATGATTATTTAATGGAATATTATTTTTTGGTTTTGATTTAGCAGTCATGCGTGATGCAATCCTATGTGGAACATTTGGAATTGCCTGCACAAGAAAACACAAAATTCAAAATATAACTATTTTATGAATTTGTCAAATTAATTTTTTACTTACACCATCGTCATCTGGTTCCAGTTCCGTAAACGATTGTGGTGGATTATTCACTTTTAGTAACAATTCCAAAGCCAATTGTTTATTCATATTGCCTTGAAAGAATTGATGCTACAAAAGAAACAAAATTAATAATAAAATTTTATTTTTTCTTGTACATTTTATTTTCGACTTTTCTTACTTGTAATAATTTTTCTGCATTTGGTCGTTTCTTTGGATTTTTGGTCAGGGCATACTTTAAAAAATTATGAAATGTTGGACTCCTAGAAAATGACACAGAAAAACATTAATTACGTATATAAATACCTTTAAATCATAGTACTTAATAGTCTTTGCCCTCTCAAGACTTTTATTAAATTCCCTAGATCGTGTGAATTTATTTCGAAATTTTCATTGGAAAAAAAGCTAGTTTGCATACATTTTCTCTGTTAGATGCATGCGTAGATAAAAAAATTTGGAAAACGGTTGACCCTAAAAGCCATCCCTACAACTTCCCACTAATTCCATACCTAAGCACTTAAAATTTAACATATAACAATGTTTTTGAGCTTTGATGTTCAAAAAAAACACTTGTTCACAAATAATCCGTTAACGATATCTCTCGAACCGATCAACCAATTTTCACAGTTTTGACGGCGATCGACTCCTTTTTTTTAAATTTTAATAATTATTTTGTTTCAACAAAAACGATTCGAAAAAAATGTCAAAGTTGTGTAATAAAAACGCTTTTTTTTTTAATTTTTCGTTCACGATATCTATCAAACGAACCAACAGATTTTAACCAGATGGGCGGCAATCGACGTGGTTTGTCAAGGTTAAGAGCTAATTAGTTTTTAGAGTTGATCGATAAAGTCGTTTAAAATTTATTCCAAAAAAACCACGTTAAAAAAAATTTTTGTTATTATTTTTTTGAGATTTCTCAAAATCTACCAGTTCGAATCGATTCAAATTATATTCAAAATCTAAGTTTGATCAAGCACTTTCGAATGGCACCAACCGCGATGAAATCGGTCACACTCACACACACACATACAGAAAGAGTGACAACCTCGCAGGGGTAGTCGGGGAAGCTTCCTATCATCTCAAAACGTCGAAATCTGATGTGAAAACTCGATTTTTTCAAAACGGAGTAAAACCAATAACTTCCTGCTTTTTGATAATCTTCAATTTTCTTAGTGGAAAGTTAAAAAAAGATTTCTTATTTACCATTTATCGCGATCCTTTAATGTCGGAGGTTTGAAACCACTTTTCGACATTAAAAATAAGGCTCGCATCGGATGTAAATCAAACATTGGCGGTTGTAATTCAGCCAATTCAATTGCTGTTATACCACATGCCCAAATATCACAGAGTTGATTGTAGCCACCTTTACGTTCTACAGCAGCGACTTCTGGTGCCATCCAATATGGTGTACCAATAAAAGATTTACGTTTATTGATTGTTGCTGTTATTTGTGCTGATACACCAAAATCAGCTAATTTTACATCACCAGAATCGGTTAATAAAATATTTGCTCCTTTAATATCCCTGTCAACAACAATTTTATTAATAGAAATTATTTTCAAAAATAAATTATAATGTTGAAAAATTGAAACCACAAAAATAATCGGATCTCTGGATTATTATAGTTGAAATTTTTGTACTTTCTCTGATAAATTAGAAAAAGATAATAGAAATAATTTTTTACCTATGCATTTTACCCATACTATGAAGATATGCGAGTCCAACAAGCGTTTCACGACACATGTAGGCGATTTGATTTTCATTTAACGGTCCGGTAACTAGAAAAAAAAAAATTTTACATATACAATCAATCAGGGACGGATCTACACTTTCTGTCCGGAGTAAGAGCGCTCCTACCTACAAAATGGAAGACAGGTATCATATAACTAATTTATTCGGCCACTAGTACCAACCCTAGATCCGTCGGATCTACACTGTCTGTCGTCCAGAGCAAGAGGTAGCCAGCGCCCCTCCCCTGTCTACAAATAGAAGCCAACTATCATTTAACTAATTTTTCTGGCCACTAGTGTCAGCCTTAGATCCGTCGCTGCAATATACAATTTTAATGGCTCTAAAAACTTCGAAATCAACAGCTTTGCCCCTGAGATTTTAATGACGTTTTAGTTTCAGGTCATTTGTGCGAAAGGAGGCTGCTGGAGATGCCCAAATACACCGGAACAAAATGATTTTATTAGGTTTTTTGCTCAAAGGCAGACGAAAATATGGAATTACACGGTAAGATAATTTTTTACTATTATTTTTTCAAAATAAATTAATGTCTAGTATAGATTCCAAATTTTAGAGCCACTAATTATTATTATACCAACTAATAGAGCTCTTCAAGTAGTACATTTTAATATATAAATTTCGTTCTCTCTACTTCAAAACAATAAGACGGTTACTCTTGAACCAGGACACACTGTACATCCAAAAAGAATATTTATAAAAATTAAACTTACTATGATAAATGTCCTGTAAAGAGCCCCCACCACAATATTCCATACAGATCCATAATTTATCTCGTCGCAAATAACTACCATAGTATGCGATTACATTTGGATGTCGACAATCTCGCATCATTAAAATTTCTTGCTGTATTATTTGAAAATCATCGCCTGGCTCTAATTTTATTACTTTAATCGCTGCTAAATCATTTGATGACAATCGTTTGGCCTAATAAAAATAAAAATCAAATTTTAATATAAAATATAAGAAAAATTTCAAATATCCTGCATATACAAAAATTTAGCGAGCAAAAAGAAGCCCTTATTGGTACCCAGTATTTAAAAAGTATGCAAATAATTAATTATTATTGAAACAAGATTTATCTGAAGAAAATTATTACAATGACTACTCTGCTTTAAGAATACAATATAGTTTATTTTTCATCACTCCTCCTCTCTCACCTTTCCCCATTATCAGATCCTAATATATTATATAATAAAATCTTTCCTGAAAAAAAATATGGTTTTAAATAACGAAAGCATCGTCCAAATCGAATCAATAGTTTTTGAAAATATCACGGACATACAAACATACATATCATACGAGTCAAATACAAAACGTCCTATTATGAAGTCGGTTAAAAATATTTATTAATATTTCAATATAAATAGTATTTCTTAACATAAAAAAGTTTTTTTCTACTTCAAACATTCATAATTACACCCCTTTTTGAAGCACAGTGTAGTTATTAGTTACATACTAAATGCATATGAGGGCAGCACTAGCTAAATCATTAGTTATTAACTAACTTTACGAACAATACTGACTGAGATAAACATTTACATGGTTTACAGCTGGTTGCAATCATGAATTTGAATTTTTAACGGTTTAATAAATTCAATAATTTATAAATAATATTCAATAAATTAAAATTAAACATTTATTTATTGTAATATCGTTTCATCTTAATATAAAATCAATTTAATATTCAATGAATTATGATGTAATATATTAATTATGTCTTTATAATAATGAAGTTATTAATTGTCGATAAAGGTTGAAGTGAGTCGATAAATATCAATTGAAATATCGATACTAATTATATGTAAGTTTATTTTACATGATTTGTTATGTTTTACTTTTTAGTAAAATCAACGAAAAAACTTATGATTTTTTTTTTTTTTTGTATATTTGATGAATATTTTAAAGGTTTGTTTTATTAAATCAAAACAAAAATTTTCTCCATTTTAGAGTTATACTAGAGGGGTAAATGAGGTCTAAAAAACGCATTTATTTTATTATTGATCTAATAGTAGTTTTATATTTTTGTTAAATGATTGTAATTTAAACACAATTCAAGCACAAATAATCGAAGTTTAACTCGTTTAAAAGAAATCAACACTTGTATATTTAATACAACTAAAAATACATGTGTAGTTTGCACAGGTCTGGTTGGTTTTTGGCCTTTACGTTCAACCAGTGATTAAACTACCCATAGATTTGTGGGGTGTAGTTTACACAGGTCGGGCTGGTTTTGGGCCCCTACGTTCAATCTGTGATTAAAGTAAGTTTGTAATACGTATTTTCAATAATTTAAATTCATCTAGACATTGTAGCGACTTTGAAATTTTATTTTATAAACTTCTTCCCATGAATTAATCTTTTTTATTTCTAAAACACTTATCGAAAATTATTTTTCCAAAAGCGCGTAACATTTCTATAAAAATTATGCAACTGGATCAAAATTCAAATGCTAAACTTAAAAACTAGAAGTCATAGAATTTCTTAAGACTGGGTACGGATAGAGTTAAAAATTGATTACGTATCAAGACGTCTTAATAAGCAATTAAATTCCATCTGAACTAATTAGTCAAAAACGAAATCTAAGTTGTCACAAATTTCTTTGAATTTAAGTAATCTTTTTTTCAAAAAGTACAATTGAAAATCAAACATTGTTCCTTTTTGAATTATTTATTTTTCTTACGATCAAACAAATTTTTTTAGTTTTAAATGAAAAACTTTTTTATTAAGTAAGGCCACATACAAAATAATTTTTGTTTCTCTCTTAAAAATTTAAAAATTCAGAAAAAAAATCCATTGATTTTTTATTTATTTTGTTAATAGAAACATGGTTTAATTTCCAGGCATGTTTTAAAAGTTCTCAAAAAATCCCATTGAAATTTTGTTGATTTCTATTGTTTAATCTTGTAGACAACACTAGTCCTATCAAATAGAAAATTTTTGGAAGACACAGAATCGAAATACGATTAACGATAAAGCCAACGATTTAAATAAATTTACCTTATAAACATCGCCGTAAGTACCACTTCCAATTCGTTGAATTAACTCATACTCATCTTGTGGATTTCTTCGTGAAATGTCAGAACTTAAAACACCTTGGGCCATTATTATATTGTAATTTCAAAAAAAAAAAAAAGAAAAATGAAAAGAAAGGCTTTGTGTTACAATTTACATTTCTAAATCAATTTCGATTGATTTCTGTTTTTGCGATAAATATCAAATTTAATTTTGTTTATAAATTTATTATTTGTAATACTTAAAATTGACAAGACATACGCCTTCAGTGATTTTGGCATAGCGATATATACCACCTATG
Organism: Chrysopa pallens; assembly: GCA_020423425.1. Lineage (NCBI taxonomy): Eukaryota > Metazoa > Arthropoda > Insecta > Neuroptera > Chrysopidae > Chrysopa > Chrysopa pallens. Next base: position 35,567 of record JAEMTY010000102.1, read on the forward strand.
GGTTGGTATTAAATATACATAGAGAACTACATACTATTAATTAGTTCATAGAGAACATATAAATTTATATACCGAGTGCTACTGTTAAATCAACATTTAAAAAATTTGGGAAAACGATTGAGTCTAAAGGCCAACCCTGCAACTTCCCTCTGATTCCATACCTTAACACTTAAAATTTAACATATTACAATATTTTTGAGCTTTGGTGTTAAAAAAACACTCCAAATATTTCGAACCAATCAACCGATTTTCACGTTCTTAAAGATCGACGTGGTTTTTTGAGCTATAATAAGTAATTTCTTTCATCAAAAACGATCCGAAAAGAAATGTCAATGTTGTGTAAAAAAAATACTTTTTTTGAAGTTATTCGTTCACGATATTTCTCGAACGAATCGACCGATTTTAACCAGATTGGCGGCAATCGGCGTGATATATCTTATTATTCGACATGGCCGTTTAAAAGTTACTTGTAAAAAACTACATTAAAAAAATTTTTTTCGCAGTTTTTTTGAGATTTCTCAAAATCTACCAGTTCGAATCGATCCAAATGCTATGAAGTTTGATATGCAAAATATTGACATGAAAACGGAGAAAATTAGTAGACACAAAAAATAAAATTTTGGATATTTACCTTCGAAATTTCTTTGTTTTCAAGAAAAACTTTCTCTCTGTTTTCAAAACATGTCAATATTGTGGATGCCAAGTTTGATAACATTTGGAGAATTATTTTTGAGTTATTTGTGTCGGTGAAAATTGAAAGATATTACATTAAGGGAGGGTGCTTATTACAGAGAGTTAATAGAAAAATAAATTCAGATCAAGTGTCGATTTTTTGTACTATACACTGCAAAAAACTAGGTGAATGTTGTATCGACGTCAATTGGGAATTAACCCAGTTATATTAGGTAAAAAAAAGGGATCAACCTCGGAATGAAAGATAAGCTGTAAATTGGTAAAAACCTTTGTTTTGTCGTCCTAAATATTGTTTCAAAAGTCACAAGTGCTATTGTGCACGCGTCTTAAAATATTGAAGGTCATAAAAATCGATTACGTAACAATTCTAAAATCGTAGTTTTCGATAAATCTCGAATGATGTTCGTCTGAAGCCTAAAAGAGCCCAATTTTATACGACAGAAAAATGGAAAATAATACAAACTTTTTTATTAATCACAATTTTTTTTTATTAAATATAATACATTTACAGGGGTGTATTTAAATAAATTTTAAACACATTAGAAAATACTTTAAAACAAAATAAACATTATTGTTTATATCAAAAAATTATTCGTCTTCATTGATTCATACCTCTGCAATAAGTACACTAATGTAATATACATTGTATTTCTTTTTTCTTTTAGAATATTTTTCTTGGACACGCCATCCGTTTTGATGTAAATATTGGGCGTACCAAAATGCTAAAGAGTGTATTTATTACAGAGTTATCAATCTCACTTAATTTTCAATATATTCACAGTTTTTATCATTTCAGAATCGTACGAAATTCTCCTTAATTAATCACGTCTTTTATTTATATAGACCGATATTACACTTGTTCTTGTCTTACACATTATAATAATATATATATATATATATATATAGGGTGTATCTTTTTTATGGAAACTATTTTCATAGAAAAACAATACATGCGAATTGTTTTATTTTACAGTTGACATAATATACCAGGATAGATAATTTTTGAAAGGGAAAAAAATTATAGTAGAATTGAAACCATATGAAAACGGAAGATAATATGATAAAAATGAAAGGAAAAATAAATTACGGACAATCTAAGAGTTCGGGAAGTAGGAGGGAGTGAGTTTTTAGGGGTAAAACACGGTTTATTTCGATTTCCGTCAAAATGAAAACTACAAATGATAAAAGTGTAAATACAAAAGTTGTAGATCTTTTTATTATCTACAACTTTGCCATTTACTGTTTTTTCCATAGGAATGTAAATTATTTTTCCTTTCATTTTTATAATATTATCTTGCGTTTCCAATAGGTTTCATCCTACTATAATTTTCTTCCACTTTTTTAAGGCTTCTACCCTGATCTATAAATTAAAAATTATTTATTTGTTATGACAATAACGCCAATAACTTTCACTCCAGGGGATTCGTATAATAGAATCTATTTTAGCGCAATAAAGTTAATATATAGATGAATTCTCCCACGCTAATTTGTATCTCTTTGGTGTGTCTCTTTTCATATAAATATTGTGGCTTGGATAAGTAGTTTTCGCGTTATTAGTGCGCGAAATTAATTGTATATTTGTTTCAAATTTGATATTTAGATGTCACTACTATACATTATTTAAAATTTAGAAGTAATTTTTATGTACGACTTATTAGACGACTTAAACACCAAAAAAAATGTTGAATTTCCTCCACATTTTTCCACTTTCAAAAGAAACACCCAAATTAACATGATAAAAATATAAATGTCTTATTTTATTTTTATTGATTTTATTATAAAAATTTAGGAACATTCAGTGACAAAATTTAGGATCGTTTTTTTATTAATGCCACAAATTCCAAAAAAAAAAAACTGTTTGTAACCTTGTAAAATATTATTACATAGATCCATAATTATTCGTTCTCCAGTTTTTTTTTTAAAATATGTACAATAAATCATGAGACAATTTAACCTTCCAATAAAATGGGATATTATTTGTAAATTTATAGCGCCATATTTCGTCCTTCAATTGATATTTCTACAGCCCGACGTGATTGTTTTGCTCGTTTAGTATCTATAAAATTCTTTAGATGTTTTTCAAATCTATTTAATTGTTTTTTACTCGTCTGAAAAAGAAAGAAAATTGATTCAATTATATTAAATACTAGTTTACCCGGGCACAAACATTGTTTTGCCATATAAATTATTTGTAATCACCATCAATATCTCCTAAATATAATAACAAATTCTCAACTTTCTATTTCTAAATACTGAAAGATGAGGCAAATCAGAATAAATTATGATATTAATTTATATTTTAAAGCAGACCCGACCGGTTCACGCGTTGCTGTCTTAATTTTTTCCTATTTTAATAAATGATATATTACATCGATTACATGGCGGATGTAATTCTACCTTTAGGAGTAGAATTTCAGAAAATCCTTTCTTATCAGATACCCGGTAATTACCTGGTATTTGGTGGGATACACCCGGTACTGTATTCAGTCGATAATTTGTGCTGTGGTACCTCATACACTTGATGAAAAGTATATGGACCTCCTGAACCGCGAATGATTCCGGTAATACTTGAACAATGCGATATGCACAATTTATACAGTTGACGACAGTTCTACATACTGCTAGTGAGAAGAGATAAAGAAGTTTTGAATTTGAATTTCAAATTTAGATTTTGTTTTCAATGGAAACGATGCTAATAGGATTTGTAATATGTGAGAAAAAGAAAGACACAAGATGTTTCACAGCTAGGAACATTTGGAATATCTGGATGGGCCCCAAAAGAGGCTCAATGACCCAAATATCCAGATGGAGCAACATATTGTAAGAATTCGAGAACCCCGTGTTGATTTGTGTAATAAAATGGATTCAGAGAATTCCAAGCAGTTTATATTAATTTTAAAATTTCCTGAAATGACACCAATTTTATTTTAGTAGCCCTTCGTTGTCCAATATTTTAGCTACCATCTTCCAATGCTCTTTAGTTATGTTTTACAATAAAGAAGTTTTTCAGGGAGATATCACCACCATTTATATTGGATAAAATTTCTGAATTGTTCTAGAATTAATTATGGCTTTTTGAGGTCTAATTCGTAAACCTATTTTCGACAAAATCTAATTAATGTTTCAAATTTTTTTTTAACACATTAATGTTTCAAATATGACCTTATAATTTCAAAAAAAATAGGGCTTTGACTTACGAGAATTTACGTAGAATAAAACGTTTCAAAAATGATACTTACCCGACTAATATCAGTTTCTACAACCCACTTCGGTCGTACCACGTATTCTTTATTCGATGGCATTGGAACTCGAGCTCTACCAATCCATCCTTTATCACCAGGTCGCAATGCTTTATCTTCTTGTGAACCGAACGCTTTTGCTAATTCTTTTTTCGTTGGCTCATTCGATGCTAAAAAAAAAATTTTATCATACATTATAATTTCCAAAAATATTCCATTCATAACATTTTCGAATTAAAATCTTCCATTTTCGTCCGAATTTAATAGGCTAAGAATTGGAGGACAATTTTCAGGAGGTATTTGGGACAGCATGAAAAGACTTATTTGTATAATATTAAGGAATACTCCGAGAGTCCTTGCTTTGATTGTGGCAGTAACAAAAACAATTGAGTAACTTACATCCTTCATCATTTCGACGTCGTTTTGGCATTTGTTCAATATCACGTTGTAATCGTTCTTCACGACTTAATGCCTTAAAGTCAGCGGATAAATTAAATATGGGTCGAGCCCATTCGTTGATTAATCGACCAGCTCGTTCACGATTTTCTTTTGTTTCTCGCGGATGTTTATATAAGTACATGACAGCTTTACCAATACCGGAATGTTTTAATGTCGATTGGTCAACTCGAGGAAACTGTTATAAAATAAAATTAAAAGAGATAATAAAATAAATTAAGGAGATATTTTATTTAAACATTATACTCTGTACTTGGTGGTGTTTCTACCTAGGAATTCTGCTACATTGAATGTATATTGGTGTCATACAAAATGTTTACCACTTTAAAGCAACAAATTTTGAGGATAAAATGTACCGCAATTAAGTTAGTGTGGTAGTTTAATAAAATTTATTTAACCAAATCTCAAAAAATTTCTCCCAAAATACTCTATCAGGATCCGTAATTAGGTCCTGTGATAGGTAATTATTTAATAAATTTCGATTTTTAGCAACGAGTAACATCTTCTTCTCAGAGAATCATTACAACTAGCTAATTCATACTGATAATGACTACTTTGTAGTTGAATAATGTATTTATAAAATAGAAAATAATTTAATCTAGGAAATTGGGGCAAAAAATCGAAATTATGAAAAAAAAAGGTAATTATTTAATTATTAAAAGTTCACGCTAACTTAATTGCGATCAAAACATCACCTTCAACGTACTATAATTAAGCTAAAGCTCCATTTACAGGAAAACAAATCTTTCTACTTGGTTTTTTATAAGCTCTATTTTTTATCCTTACACTTTTTTCCATAATTTTTCGATCTATATGCGGAAAATCTTTCAAAAACATACATTTTTTATTTAAATCGATATTTGTAATCACTGATAACGCAAAACGTATTGTTTTTTCGAAGAACATTCCCTCAGAGAGGGGGTGGCAGGGTGACAACCACACATCGAGAGGGTGGAGGCAGAGGTAGCAGAGTAAATAAATGGATTAAACATTTTAGTATTGAACTTTATAAATCATCATTTCTAAGATTTCATATCAATCCTTTAGAATTCCTACCAAAACTTGGTAAAATAAGTTTTAAAACACAATTTAGACTCAATTTTAGTAGTCGACCCTCCTACCTGCTCATGTTTTAAGTTTTACAGGAACTGCTCTAACTTACCTGCAATAATAATTTCAATATATTATCACGTATCAATAGTGATGGCATTGATCGATCGGGCATCGGTGCCAACCAATCGGTAAGTACACTCAATACATTATGTTCAATGAATGCTAATTGTAAATCGTGTTTTTTCAATTGTGACATCACTTTTGGTAACATTGACATCTTTTTGGTGGCCGGTTGAGATTGTTGATTTCGTTTACGATCCTCTTCAGCAGCTGTACGCATATCTTGTAATAATTGTGCAATAATATCATCGTTATCATTAATGATATCAATATCTTTACGTTTACGACGTCTTGTTTGCTCCGAACGTTTTTTTGCTAACATTCTATCAAAATCGGATATTCCATCATTACCTCTGTAACAAACAATTACAATATTGATTATTTCTCCGCCATTTTTTTAGATCGAGTGAAGAGTGGAAATTTAAATTATAAAATCTTGTACTTACTCTCTGTCATCATTTCGAACACCATCATCAGAATCATCTGATACATCTGGCAACACTCCACTAGGAGCTGCAGCACCTTCTTCTCCAGGTGCATCATCTGATTTTTCAACTGGTGCTTCACCTTCTTCAGCTTCATTATCAGATCCAGATGCTGCCGTCGGTTTTTTCTTTGATTCATCTTCTTCACCTTCTGAATCTGATAATATTCGTTTACGGCTGCGTGACACACCAACATCTGATCTGGATCCGGATCTAGATCGAGATCGGGATTTTGAACGATTTGAAGTTGGTGATCCGGATTTAGATCGACTTCGGGATCTTGATTTTCTAGAACCAGATCGAGATCTTGATTTTCTAGAACCAGATCGAGACCTGGACTTCCTTGAACCAGATCGTGATCTTGACTTTCTTGAACCTGATCGTGATCTTGATTTTCTTGAACCAGATCTTGACTTTCTAGAACGAGATCGTGATTTCCTTGAGCCAGACCGTGATCGTGATTTCCTTGAACCAGATGCAGAACGACGAGAACCAGATCTTGATCGTTTTGATGCTCTTGAATCGGATCTAGATCGTCTTGAACCTGACCTTGATCTTCTTGATCCTGATCTAGATCTATGTGAACCAGATCTAGATCGCCTAGAACCTGATCTAGATCGATTTGATGCTTTCGAACGTGATCTAGATTTACGTGAACCAGATATCGATCGTCTTGATCCAGATCTAGAACGTGAACCTCGCGATGCTGCAGACCCTGATCGGGATCTACGAGATCCAGACCTTGATTGACGAGATCCTCCTGATCTTGAACGCCTTGAACCTGATCGCGATCTTGATCGTTGAGAGCCTGACCTAGATCGTGCCGATCCAGATCTTCGTGATCCAGACCTCGATCGCCGTGAGCCAGATCTAGATCGCTTAGAACCAGATCTAGACCTTCTAGAACCAGATCTAGATCGAGCAGAGCCAGAACGGGATCGTGATCGAGAACCTGATTTTGATCGTCTAGATCCTGATCGTGATCTCTTTGAAACGTTTGAACCTGATCGTGAACGTTTTGATGCATTTGAACCAGTTCGTGAACGTTTTGAAGCATTTGATCCAGACCGTGAACGTTTTGAAACATTTGAACCTGATCTCGATCGATTTGATGCTGCAGAACCAGATCTGGATCTTGATCGTGATCTGGATTTATGTGATCCATGACTGTCAGCTCGTGAGCCTAGAGAACCAGAACGTTTAGACACATCGGATTTATTTGAAGTGCGTGAATTTGATCGTGATGCAGCTTTTCTTGAACCAGATGGAGATCTTGAACCAGATCTGGATCTTGAACGAGATCGTGATACGCCATTCCCTTTTATGGATCCATTACTTTTATTTGATTCATGCGATGATGATCGAGATCGTGCCTCTGATGATGCAGAATTATTCCGAGAACCATTTATGTGTTTTGGCGATCCAGAGCGTGATCTTGATCGAGAATTTCGAGCTAGAAAATTTATTTGAAATCAAAAGTTATGTTTATTTTCTGAGGAAGAAATCTTAGTTTTCTTTTTTAAATCAGAGTGCTAATTGTATCTTAAAAAAGAATCTCTTAAGAAGAAAGATTTTTACAGGATTTTTAGATCAAGATTTGAAATTTTTAGGATCAATTGTAATCGCATAAATTAAAGAATCTTGTCTTTTGCTTTTAAGGAATTTAAACAAAATATAAAATTGTTGAGTTAAAGCTTAAACCCCAATTCCATCACGAACAAATATTTTATATATTTTTTTAAATAATTCACTATAATTCAAACCGATCTTTAAAATTATATATTTTCTAAGATATAAATCTTCATTCAACTTATATCGAAGATTCTTGAAACATTTTTAAAAACATACCCGAATCTCCAGCAGGACTAGTCGATGATGATCTTTTATGATTAGCAAGTTCATCAGATGTATTTAAAGGGTCTTCTAAAAGACATCCAATTAAATCAAATATTTGTTAAAATTAATTTTTATTAAAGAAAAAAATATTTGGTTACCTTCTTCATGCTCCATATTTTTATTTTATTTGCATAAAACTATGCAAATTTTATGCACAAATTATGATTTTTTTTATTTAAAACAAATTATGATTACATTCAACCAAGTCTAGAAAGTCTTTCGAACTAATAAATCAAACACTTTTTTAATTTTTATATTCGCTTTCAGAATTCATAATCTTCCATTTTTTACTACAATTATTTTTTTTTTTTTTACTATGCGATGAGATAGGGAAATGTTTATTTTATGAATTGTTTCGAATGGAATTATTTCAATACTTCTATAATAATTATGCAATAGACATGATGACAGTATTCAAAAATACTGATGTCAACAACATTGAGATTTATAAGATATTTATTAAAATAAAATTATTATTTATTTCAATCTAACATCTTGATTGAAACACCAATGACATTATACCCTTTTCCTTTTTGTGAAGTCCGTTACACGAGAAAGTCACAATCCATTCAACTTCAATGATATAATTTTATCCATAGATATAATAGATATGGATTAGTAGTGGTTGGTTTTTTTTCCTGTGTTCACAATGTATTATGCGTTTCATTTATGCTATCATAGTAGCTATTCTTACCATTTTTTTAAATTTATACTTAAGACTCAAACCTAATTATAAAGTTTTTTTTAGTGTTTTACATAGATAATAGATGGTTTTGTCTTTCAATATATATAAAATACAGAATTTTATGAAGAAATATAAATGTTTTATTTACATATTTTATACACATAAAATTTATGTTTTCTATCTAGTAAAAAAAAAAATAATATCTAAAAAAAATTTACAAAGGTCATTAAAAAATGCACTTGAATTAATTTTTATTTGACAGATAACAATTTTAAATTATCATTAAAACTATCTCTGTTTTGCCGTCAACATGTTCATATACTATTAAGTTCTCAAACAATCCTTAACATTTTTGAGGGCATTGCATCTTGTCTTCAAGTTATTTAATAAACTAGCTGTCCATATATTCTACATCTATGGTTATATCACTTGTCTTCTTTTGACAACTCTAAGAAACCATGGAAGTAACTTAACAAATATATTGGCAAAACTGTAAAATTAAATTTTTTTTTTTGAAATTTCAAATTGTCAAAAATTTAAAAATAATTTTTTTAAAAAAAGGTATAAATTACTAAAAGAGTTTATTTACCCAAAGATTTAAATAAGTTTTAATTTTAATTTAATAAGTAATTATGGTTATTTATCGACTTTGCAGGATTGGATAAATTTATTCAAGCAATACCAACTTAAACCGTAAAGTGTGTATATGTCATTCACGCCACGTACAAAATTTAACTAGTGAACATTTCGATAGCGAAAAGCAAAAAAAAATGATTACTGCATTAAATGCAATCGATACGGGCCATGAGGATATGATTCATGATGCCGAAATGGATTATTATGGATTACGATTAGCCACATGTTCATCGGATCATTCAGTAAAAATATACGATGTAAAAGGTGGTACACAATCGCTGGTGGCCGATTTAAAAGGACATGTTGGTCCTGTTTGGCAAGTAGCTTGGGCCCATCCAAAATTTGGTAATATTCTAGCATCATGCTCATACGATCGTAAAGTTATTATTTGGAAAGAGAATCGCGAATGGGTGAAATTGTACGAATATTGTAATCATGATTCATCAGTGAATTCCATTGCATGGGCTCCAATGGAATATGGTCTAATATTGGCGTGTGGTAGTTCGGATGGTTCCATTTCATTTGCATCATACAATGCAGAAACAGATTCATGGGACGCAAAGAAAGTATCGAATGCTCATACAGTTGGATGTAATGCGGTTAGTTGGTGTCCAGCAAATGGTTCGGAAACAATTTTTGATAATTCACAAGCTACAACGGTGAAACGTTTAGTTTCCGGTGGTTGTGATAATTTAGTCAAAATTTGGAAAGAGGATAACGATCGTTGGATTGAAGAAACTAAATTAGAAATGCATTCGGATTGGGTATGTACGAATTTCAAACTAGACTACTTCAAAATTTCCCATAGGGTTATGGAAGACCTGGAATAGTTATAATCGAGGGCAATTAGGTTTTAACCTCGGAATCCAGAAAATAGTTTTCAATATTCGAGGTTTTTTTTTTTAATTTCTTATACTATTAAATAAAAGGTGTACCATTTAAAATATATAGGGTGTCTACTGATTAGAGAAAATTTGGAAAAGTCACGAAATTAAAAGTTTGTGTAAAAAGTCAGGGAATTTTGTGTAATTTACTGGAATTTTTAAATATTTAAGAAGTGTGTAAAAAATTATTTTTACGATGTTTTACAAAATCTTCTGCTTACGAAAATTTCCAAAACGTCCATTGTTATGTATAAACAATTTTCTTAACTGAAACCCAATATTGCCTGTTACAACGCTATACGTCCGGTTTTCTTTTCCAAAAGACCAAAATCTATCAAATATTTAACATGAAAAACCGTAAAGAGTATTTTTTTTTTTTACAATTTTCCCAAATTAATGTTATGGATGAAAACTATGTTTTCTTATAAATCTGAGCCTGAAGATTTAGTAAGGGATTTATTAAACGTTAATTTAGTACTCAGATAAATCCAGAAAATTTTCCTCTGTTTAATGTTTTTTTCTCCAAGGAGTACTTCATCTAAATATTAAGTGTATTCCACATCCTGAACCGAATCACTATCTCATTGATATTCGAGAAGCATTTGATCATTAGTATCGGGTGCCGGCTATCCTCTTACCTATGGTTTTCCATTTGGTTTGCACAAAATGTATACTGGGATACTTTCTTATAAAGTCAGCCATAGCTGCATACCTTTCCCTTCCCTTCATGCTATTATTTTGACTTATTTTATTTCTAAAAATCTGTGGGGCCCATGCAGTATAATTTCAGGCGTATAATTTAATAAATATGCTGTATTTTAGCTCATACTTTTGTTTCATTTCCTCGAATTAAAATTTATTTCGCCAGATTTTATTAAATGAAGGCTATTTGATTTGTTTCAGGTTCGTGATGTTGCTTGGGCACCATCGACCGGTCCAAAAAACTCAATGATTGCAAGTTGTTCACAAGATCGTCGTGTATTCATTTGGAGCAGTAATGATAATGTGACTTGGACACCAACAGTGTTACACACATTCGACGATGTTGTATGGAATGTCAGTTGGTCATTGATGGGTGGCATTCTGGCTGTATCCGGTGGTGATAATAAAGTCAGTTTGTGGAAAGAAAATTTAGATGGACATTGGCAGTGTATTAGTGAAGTTAGTAAAGGACAGGGCCAAATGGCAGGCAGTGAGCAAAGAGCTTTGTAAACTTTGTAAAGTGCAAATCTATATGTAATCTAAGCTGTATGAGATGTTAATTCTTTTTTTTTCTTGTTCTTTTTTTATAAATAATAATTAATTAGTAAATAAAAAATTGTATAATTTAAATAACGACAATTTGTTTTTTTATCAGCATTGCCTATGCCCCCCAACCCACATCATGTAAAATTTTAAATTTTTTCGTATTTTATGCTGTTACAACTTTCTTGTCCATCAAAAAAATATTAAAAAAAAATGACAAAAAAAAACAAATTTTTACATCATGTTCTCCTAGTAAAATTGCTGTTTTTTTTTATGGAAAAAAGTACATACATTTTTTTTTCACCAAAAAAAATTTTCCTCGGAATTTTCCAATGATTTTCACATATGTTATTTGCATGGTAATTCTATCCGAATGTCAACGGAAACAACGAAAATTTCGTCCTTTTTGCTCTTAAACTTACCGATTTCGAGATATAGCCAATTTTCCATATTCTTATGTCGATCAAAATAAACAAAAAAAATGAAAAAAAAAACAAATTTTTACATCATGTTCTCCTAGTAAAATTGCTGTTTTTTTTTATGGAAAAAAGTACTTTTTTTTTTCACCTAAAAAAATTTTCCTCGGAATTTTTCAATGATTTTTACATATGTTATTTGCATGTTAATTCTATCCGAAGGTCTACGGAAACAACGAAAATTTCGTCCTTTTTGCTCTTAAACTTACCGTTTTCGAGATATAGCCAATTTTCCATATTCTTATGTCCATCAAAATAAACAAAAAAAATGAAAAAGAAAACAAATTTTTACATCATGTTCTCCTAGTAAAATTGCTGTTTTTTTTTATGGAAGTACTTTTTTTTTTCACCCAAAAAAATTTTCCTCGGAATTTTCCATTGATTTTCACATATGTTATTTGCATGATAATTCTATCCGAAGATCCACGGAAACAACGAAAATTTCGTCCTTTTTGCTCTTAAACTTACCGTTTTCGAGATATAGCCAATTTTCCATATTCTTATGTCCATCAAAATAAACAAAAAAAATGAAAAAAAAAAACAAATTTTTACATCATGTTCTCCTAGTAAAATTGCTGTTTTTTTTTATGGAAAAAAGTACATTTTTTTTTTCACCAAAAAAAATTTTCCTCGGAATTTTCCAATGATTTTCACATATGTTATTTGCATGGTAATTCTATCCGAATGTCAACGGAAACAACGAAAATTTCGTCCTTTTTGCTCTTAAACTTACCGATTTCGAGATATAGCCAATTTTCCATATTCTTATGTCGATCAAAATAAACAAAAAAAATGAAAAAAAAAAACAAATTTTTACATCATGTTCTCCTAGTAAAATTGCTGTTTTTTTTTATGGAAAAAAGTACATTTTTTTTTTCACCAAAAAAAATTTTCCAATGATTTTTACATATGTTATATTTGCATGATAATTCTATCCGAAGGTCCACGGAAACAACGAAAATTTCGTCCTTTTTGCTCTTAAACTTACCGTTTTCGAGATATAGCCAATTTTCCATATTCTTATGTCCATCAAAATAAACAAAAAAAATGAAAAAAAAACAAATTTTTACATCATGTTCTCCTAGTAAAATTGCTGTTTTTTTCATGAAAATAAAATACACATTTTTTACAAATTTAAATTTTCCTTAGAGGCAGTTTAGTTTGAGAATTGGGAATGTTTAAAAGGATAAAATTGTAAAAATAAAAAACAACAGTTAATTTAAAAATAATTTTAATATTTTTTATACAAACACAATATTATTTTTTGAGAACCATCATACAATATTTAAATTCTTTTATAATTGTTAAAATTGTTAAAAATTGATTCACTCAGAGTTTGGAGTGAATTGGAATTAAAAAAAAACATTGTTACCAAAAAAATTTTTATTATTTAAATCAGTACCTACAGAGCCATCTGCCTTCATTATACTAAAATAGATTTAGTTTCTTGTTTCATGTATAGATGTCTCACACTAAATTTTATTAGTTGATATTTAACAGCATAGATGACTCTATATACACTGAAATAAGTTAGTTTTCATCTAACAGTATAGATGGATCTACATACACTCAAACACATTAGTTTTTATCTAATTGCATAGATGGCTGTAATTACATACACTTCTTTGAAAAATAAAATCACCAATAAATATTTTGATACTTATATTTTATTAGGTGAAATTATATTTTTTACATAACAATTGTCAATTTTACAAAACAATTGTTTTAAAAAACAAAATACCTTAAACATCAGTACCTTCTACTTAAATTTACTTGAAACGAAAACTGTCTTATAATAACACAAATTATATAATAATTAATAAGAAAATTCAGAAACTATTTTCTCACTTCACATCACTTCAAATTAGTAGGGCCCCCAAATTAGTATCAGCTTTAATATAATAAAAAAGGGGGAACCTAAAAAAGCATATTATGTACAATTTATTTCACGGCTATTTTAAAATAAATTTTTCACAATTTATATTAACAATTTTTTAATTTATTATTTTCTTTAAATTTTTCTTAATTCACTTTATTTTATGGAAAAAAATAAACACATATGTTTTATGCACACAAATATCTGCTTTAGTGTTTTCCAATGATTTTCATATGGGATTCCAACCACAAAAATTTCGTCGTGTTGACATGTGTCAAAAATAACACACAGTACTAAGTTGGTTTTCTACCTTAAATGAAGGGCGATGTATTATTTTTTGTTATAAAAATAAATGATTAGTTTAAATGATATTGATAAATATTCGAAAATAGTATGTCGAATTCGGATAATTATTTATTTCTTAAAGGGGAAAAAAACATTAAACTTGAAACCGACTTGAAAACAGAAATGATTAAAGATGAAACATTTGATAAAAGTGTAAATTTAATAAAACCAATTGAATTTATAAGAGTCAAGGAAGAAACTGTCACGATAGAAAATGGCGAAAATATATTAAATGATACTGCATTGTTCGACGCTAAACATGAATCTATTCAAGTTGAAGAACACTTAAATATCGAATTAGTTGTTAAAGATGAACATATTTTCGAACATCAATCAATTGATAAC
>JAEMTY010000103.1:0-50000 GCA_020423425.1 Chrysopa pallens
GTTTGGTCATTGCATACTATTAGTTTAATTAATAAATACATAAAATAGGCTTTATTTGAGCTACTCAAGAAGAGAAATGGATAGGGCAATAAAATTTACTTTTAAAGTAACTCGAAAATTTTACAATATAATGAAACAAATTGTAAGTAAAAAAATGAAGCTTATAGAAAAAAGAGGGAAGATTTTTTTTCTTTCTTTAGATGCAATATTAACCGAAATACAACTCGTTAAACGTTGAATAATATAAAAACAAACTATAATTCGAAGAAAACTAAACAGTACAAACTTTTCTAAAGTTCGTAAAAACGTAAACGTTTGTGTTTTCAAGAACGCTAAATTAATAGTGTATAAGACCATAATTAAACATCTTCTAACATAAGGCGCACATACTCCAGAAACTCAAAAATTCGAAATGAAATTTTACTCACCCCATAAGTAGTAGAAACACAAAATTATTTTAAAACGAGAGATATATATGATATTATGGTTAAATCAATATAATATCACCACAAATATACATCACAAATTGAGAGCCTTGTATGTTTTGCAAGTCATTCGTACAAAGTCAATAATGATTTTCTTAAAATTATCTATTGGCGATAAATCAAATTAGTTTCAAAAGCCCTATAATTATCATTTTTATAAATCAGAAATAACATCATGACTCTTCTAATTGATAAAATTTTACACTATGTCTAGTTAGTCCATCCATATTGTTTATATGAATGTGGAATCAATAGCAAAATTTTCTCGTAAACGCACAGCCTCCCATAAAAACTTAAAAAGTAATATATTTATACTTTTTTTTTACTCCAAAGTTTAAATTGAGCAAATTTAAATGATTAAAATAATACAAGATATTACATAATTTTATTTTATAAATTCGCAGTACTATGGTTACCTCGATAACTATGGTTAAAATTGGTTTTGAAATTTTTATTTTTATGTATTACTTACGCAGTATTTAACA
The DNA here is from genome assembly GCA_020423425.1 of Chrysopa pallens. Lineage (NCBI taxonomy): Eukaryota > Metazoa > Arthropoda > Insecta > Neuroptera > Chrysopidae > Chrysopa > Chrysopa pallens. The sequence goes on from JAEMTY010000103.1 coordinate 971, forward strand.
AAAGAGTGTTTTGTGAGTATGTTTGATTTCTAGCTTATTAGTATTAAATTAGGTAATTGATTCTTAATTGTTTCATTAATTAAACTTATTTAGTTAATATTATCAAATTGATTCACGTGATTTTTTTTTTTTTAATTGAAAAAAAAACATCAATATATCTCACTCGCTTTTAGCGTATTGTTTATTGGTTAATAGGCTGCGACACTCTAAGTCTATTGATGAACAAAATGATCAAAACATAAATTACCTTCTCATTATAAATATAAAACTGTTTAAAAATAATATCAAAACCAAATAATTTTAAATAATATCAAAACAAAATTTAACATGGAGCAAAAAGCGATGTTTAGGTCATTTTCGATACTGAATTGAAATTGTTGTAAAATAGTAAATTGGTCACATCTTTTCTCTTTTCTCTTTTTTTGTTTTTGTTTTGTCTTTTATAAAATATACTTGTAATAGAAATTTTTCACATCTTATAAGTTTTTGCCAAAATTGAAACTACATGATACACACCATGGCGTAAAATGAACGTTATGGTTTAATTTTTTTTTTTTTTATATACGCACATTAATTGCACAAGAAGTGCGAAAGTAGTCAATTGCACACAGAAGGTGTAATTAATCATTCGGATTCCTAATAGACAACCCACACAGGTTGCTTACACTATTTATATTTTTATACTTACAATAATTTTAATAATTACAAACTTTATACCAACTTTAAAATTTATTAATATATTTCTTAAAATTACCATTTTTTTCATGATTACAACACCATACTCTGCTCAAGGAAGTAAAAATACAAATAAAAAATTCAAAATTTTATGAAATTGTAACTATAACGTTTGCCTCACCCTGTATTAAATCACAATAAACAAACAAATTCTAATTTTCCAATTAAAACATAAACACGCTGTATACAATTAATTTTTTTTTTAATTAATGATATTTTAAAAGTATTTAAAATAAAAATTTTTGCTTTTTTGTTTATAGATTAAAATCTGAGTGTAGACAAATGATCACAAATGAATTATGACAATTCAAATCCAGGGTTACAAGTAACAGCATAACGTAATTTTTCACGAAGCGTACTTTTCTTATGATAATTTGGTAATTTTAATAAATTAAAACACGTTGATGATGTTGGCAAACGATTGAGTGGATCTTTTTTACGTATTGTAAAAAATCCACGTATTACACTTCCTGAACAAATGAAGAAGATTTTAGATGTTTTCTTAGAAATTTAATGAGAATAATAAAGTTAAAATCTTACCTATCGTATCCCCAGTATCTTCATCGTCACCAACTTCTACACAACGAATTGAAAAAGGTGGTTCTAAATGAGCAAAACCAAGTAATGGAGGTTTTGAACAACTTGTTACAAACTGAAAAAATATTATCAATTTAAATAAAAAATTAAATATTAATTTTTGTTTATTATTTCAAACAGAATAAACCATTTTAATCGAGCTAAAACAACTTGAAACCCTAGTCTCCTTAAAATTTAGGATTCTTCGTGTCAAATGACGTAATTGTGATCTTTGGCAAAATTTTCAAAAATTATGAGCTCAATTAAGATGCAACTCGGATACAATTGTAGAGTTTAGTTGGTTTTTCCTTCATTTTTTACATTCACGATAACCTTATTTAATTTCAAGAGTCTAAAGAAGAAATCGTAAAAATTTATCATTATCAAATGACAGCCAAGATGTTGAACTCATTGAATATATTATCATACAAACTCTTATCAGACAAAATTATTTTAGAAACTTGCCATTCAAAAAATAACTTATCAAAGAATGTAAATTAAGAAAGCAATTACAGCTCAAAAATTAATTGTGTGCCTACGTAAATAGACTGTTCTTAACAATTTCAATTAGACAATACATCGATATAAACAACTTCTAAGCAGTCTTTAGAATCTTAAAAATTTTTTGATCCGATATAATCTTCTCGCCATTAGTGGGATAAATAATTTCTAATATTTATTTTTCCAACCATAGAATAAAGTGCCACTTAGTATGTTAGCCAGGAGTCCGTTTCTATAAGATATACTTCGTACCTACAGGCGGTTAAAAAAATATTCATTTTTTAATCTTAATTTAAAACCTAGCCTTTCTTCTATTTTGTTGAATAATAATTAAATTGCAATACATTTTTACCTTTAAAAATAATGTACGCTCCTCTTCGGTAAAATCTTTGTCTAAAATATCCCAAAGCCAACTAACTACACGATGAGAATCGTGAAAACCACCATAGTATTGAGTATGTCGTCTTAGATCTCGTAAATCTAATGGAACATTGTCGCCGGATATTAACCGTTGAAGCTAAAAGATTAAAAGATTACATAAAATAAAATAATAGCAAAAAGAAAATTTAATGAATTACAATTACTCACTTCCGGTGTCGAAAACAGCAATAACCATTCCGGATTAATAATTGAACGAAACCCTCTAATGAAAGCTGTTGTTTGATCTTTAATTTGTGTATGCATACGAAAATGTGCCATCAAATGAATATAATTAATTCTAAAATTATAAAATTTGATAATTAGTTTTCTCGAGTATTTCTATATTTCTCGGGTTATTGAGCATAGTTAAAAAGTGTTTTTATTTAATGAATCAAATCATACAATAAACTTACTTATTTTCATTTGTGACTGGTATAGCTTTGCCTCCAGGTATTAGTTCGTGTGTAACAATACGACCCATCACATCTTCATCAACGCTGAACATTAAATCCAAATCAGCTACATCACCTTCGTGATGCTTAATAAATGTTAAACTTCTATATAAATCACGATCTAATGATGGTAATTCATCCATTGCACTATATAAAGCTTTTTGTGTGTGACCTAATACTTGACTTAGAAAAAATGATGCAAATGGTACTTCCACCACAATTCCCTTATAAGAAAGATTAATAAGAAGAGAAATTAAAATTTTTATGATAATTAGATAGACAAATTTACTTCGAAGATTTCAAATATACTGAACAAAAAATAAATACCAGTTGTACATAAAATAAATCTTTATTTCAATGTTTGAATGATAAAATTTATAAATAAAAATACACATTTGGCGAAAACGAAAGCATTTGACAATTAAATTCACAAAAGACAGCATATCAGGTGGAAACGAGAATGTTTTGCAATCAAGTTCACAAAATTTATTCCTTGCGAATTATTTTTTGTTTTCAAAGTTTAGAAAACGGGTTGATAATAGTAAAATTTCTAACAATGGAGACTACACTTTTTATATGATTTTTTTAGGTTTGATTTTGTGAAATCCCTTACATTTTAAAACCTATTTTATGGTTGGAAAGTCTAAAACGTACCTCATAAACAGCTTTGCCTAACATCCGACCTATAAATTCAAATAATTGTAAATGATTTTCTTGTAAATAGGATGTTGGTGAAGGATATAATCGCTCTTCATTTGTAACACGAAATAAATTTAATGATGGATCAAAAACACGCTTTATAGTTTCCTCTAGAAACTCTTTAAATACACCATCTTGATCAATTCCAGCTTCATCTAAACCCTGTTCGTTTATAAATCGTACCCGTATAACACCTTTTAATGCTTGTGGCGGTAATGCAGCTAATTGTCTATAACCATCTTCCACAATTCGATTCCTATAAAAAATAATTTTCAATTAAACGGGTTTTGGTACCGCAAGTTTTAGAAGCTTTTTCTTACCTATGAATGGTAATTAATGTTGATTGAGGTGATGCGCATGCCGATTCTGTTAGACCTAAAACTGTTTTTTCATTTATAACATTTTTACGAAATAATCGTACTCTTTCATCATGCGGAATCACATGTGGCATTCGGACTAGTAACATTAATGGTGCCTTTTTTCCTCGTTCTAAATCTGACATAAAAGATGCTACTTTTATTTCTTTTATTAGCCAATGACCTGCTGGACTATATGGGCGACGGCAATCACGACGATACAAAACCATTAACAGAATATGTAACGATTGAAATAATGGATTAGATTGAATATGTTTTAAATCTACAAGAAAACCAATGAATAACAATTTAAAATTTTGAAAAATTCGGACTATGCAATCGTAAATTGAAAGATTCTAAACTTACCAAATATATTACCCATAATAATTTTGTATAAAAATTGATTTAAAAAACCAGATAATTTCACAATATCTGACAATTTGAATGGTTTTTGTTGTTCATACATTTCAATGTCATCAAGAATCCTAAAATAAAATGTAAGACTAAAATTGTTGTTTGAGAGAATCCATTTGTGAGGGTGGTCTCAAGATCAAAGTTCCAATATATAAAAATAGGTAATGAACAAAAAATCGTTGAAGGTTATACCAGAAAACTAAAAAAACTGTTTGGTAAACAAAAATTTCTGGCATTGGCTCATAAATAACTATTGATTATTTAATAAACATTGTATGTTTTATTTAATGATAATATATGATACGTTATTGACAGAGCAGTATACGGAGTATAAAAAGAATACTTACGTAACACAATGCGTTGTACAGTCACAAAATAATTGTAGCATTTGAAATTCTGGTGAAGAACATTTAAAATTTACCATTAATAAATCTATAAATGATTTGAGACCACAACATGGACCTAATGTAGTTAAAAATAACCATAAATCATACAAAATATGCTCTTGATAACAGATACCAGTTAATATATCCAAACGCATTTGTGTTAATGTATCCAATGCTGTTTGATACATTGAACATATAAATGCAATTGAACTGCACTCATTACAACCTAATTTATATTGTATTTTTAATTGATTCGATGTCTTTGTACGCGATTCTAATGCTCGCCGTATTAAATTACTTGGTCCACTTAAATGCTGTTGTTCATTTGTTGCTTGCATTATATTCTGTTGTTCAACACCATCAACTAGTTGATTTAAAAGATTTCCTAAAAATATTACAAAAAGAAAATAATACAAATTTAATAATTATTTATTTTAATATGGTACATTAATAAATTATACTACTTAAGGTTATGTCGGAATTTTTACATACCACAGAAACGGCAACGATCGTACGATCAGTATCGCTTATCCTAAGTTATTCTGTTAAATTCTGTCATGACCAGAAAAGGAAAAAAGAATAGTAACACATTGTTAAATATCCAAACTATGAGGAGTTAGGTCTAATGTATAATTTATATACCTGTAATCCTCAGGCACCCAATTAAGCATAATTTATTATACAGATCCACTGTTGTGGAATAATATCTAAAATCTTGTTGAAGTATACGTAATCTTTATAATAATTTTTTAAGCTTTGGAATACAATATCTTGGAAACCACACAATTTTTAAGAATATTGCTTAGAACAAAGATTTCGTATAGAAATTTTTATGTCTAACAGATGGAAGTTATTACTCATCTGCGAAAAAAGTGGATGGAATGAATGAATTATTTACCAACATGAGTTTTTGATAGTCTCAGCTATACGAAACAATCAATAATCAATACGTTTTCCTTTCATTTCAATCGAACGAAGTCGCGATTTATTGCTAATAATTATATTATCATTCCATTGGTTGGTCGAGTAACAGATTTGAACAAATTACTTAAAACAAACAAACCTAATAATGTTTTAACCATATTTGAATGCCATAGTAAACGTAGTTGATGTTTCATATGGGGAATAGATGCTTGCAACGCTTCATCTGGTGGTTGTGCAAACCAACCAAGAACTGGATGCCAATGTGTTAAACTTGATTGTTTACTTGATACATATCGACCACAACTTTCTAAAATTCTAGTACACACATGCTGCAAATTAAAAATACTTCATAAAATTCAACAACGTGATAATGTACAAAACTGTCTTTTTATGACAGTTTTTGCTTTCAATATGAAATATTTTGACCAAAGATATAAGACAATAATAAAATTTACTTACCACAAAATTAGGAATAAATTTATCATTTAATGATTCTTCACGTTCAATATATGATAGTTGTACTAAATTTGCTAATAAACATAACGCATAATTGCCTTCAAGGGCATTAAATACGATACGCATATTTTGATCACTGGATAATAACTCCACACTTTTAACTAATACATTTAAACTAACTATGATGGAAATGCACTGTTAAAGGAAAAATTATGTTAGCTAATAATAAATTATTTGTTTGAATCTTCTATCTATAATTATTAAATCCAAACTGTTTGGCTAAACTAACAAGGTATTTTGTGGCGGGAAAGGTATTAATATTAACAAAAAGTCAAAGCTTTTTTAATATAAAGAAGATATATAATATTTGTCCATTTTCATTAGTGGAAGTTTTGCTGTGAGACTTGGAGATGATTTTCTATCTCTTGAAAATAATTATAGACAAGCACTCTTTGTTTGCTGAGTGACTTACAATGTGCTTCGCACAATTGTATTACAAATAGATTTGTTTTTTTTTTTTTTAATTATTAATGAGAACTCTAGAATTTTTCGAATAAATTTCGATTTTTTACCCCAATTTCTGAAGAGATGTTACTCGTTGCTAACAACATTACAATTAGCTAATTTATACTGATGATGACTACTTTGTAGTCGAAATACGTTTTTATAAAAGTACAAAATAATTTGATCTAGGAAATTGGGGCAAAAAATCGATTTATGTATACTTATTTATATTTATTCTGTAAGAATATTACAAATTTAACTTCTCAGTTGAATCGATAATAAATAGTCGATTTAAATTTAAATTATAATTATGTTTATTTCATTTAGATTGATAAATGAATTTTTTTTTGGTTTTCTGATCTTGCATCGATTCAACTGGGAACTTAACTTTTTTGACTGCTGTAATTTTACAGGTTTTGTTTAAATCTTTTATTTATATGTACTTCATCTAAGTATTAAGTGTATTCCACATCCTGAACCGAATCACTATCTCAGTAATATTCGGGAGAAATTTGATCATTAGTATCGGGTGCCGGCTATCCTTACCGATGGTTTTCCATTTGGTTTGCACAAAGTGAATACTGAGATAGTTCCTTATAAAGTCAGCCATAGCTGCATACCTTCCCCTTCCCTTCATATACCCAGTCCTATTTTTGACTTATTCTGTACAATTATGTAGTTTAAAAAAAAGAATAAATAAATAATTGAATTGAATTGAAGATAGAGTTTAAATATAATTTTTTTCTACATTATATAGATTATTCTATATTGCGAAATTTCGTCTTTAGAGATTTCTTTATTTTAGAATGGATTACTTTTATTTTATTCATATTAAATAAAAAAATACGACTACTTACCTCAGGTGCAATTAAATTCAAATGATAAATTAAAGCTGGCACTGATAAGATATGTATTAAAAACATTGTTATTAATTTTTCAGAATAATTTGATGAAATGAGTGGACGTAATGACAATGTAATTATCGCTGATAATGATATATGTTTTAACGCTACTTTAGTACGACCTAAGCCACGATGCAATACAGACTGAAACAAAAGAGATTTATCTAATACACAGATCATTAAGATAATTATATAGCTTATTTTCGAAATGTACCAAGAAAACCGCAATTTGCAACCAAACACAAACACTAATAATAATCGGTACCTATATATACATTTTATAAATTTATTAAATCTATATTAAATATTTCAAATTTAAAGAAACAATACTGTGGAGTAAAAAATTAATTTTTTAATCCACAATAAAAATTTGTATTATAAAAATAATTTGTAATAAATGGGTAATTTCTAGAACATAAAATTTATTTAACCACTTACCTTTAATGTAATGTAAAAGCCTTTATGAAATAAATCACCTAAAATATTTGCACATAATTGATTCATACCAGGATTTAATACTTCCATACTTTTAATTGTTAATATAATCCATGTATTTGTTGCAGTAAATGCAACTAATGTATGTAACAATACAACAATATGCTTTAAATTTGATGGTAATTCAGGTTTTAAATCTTCTAAATATATACAACAATTCCATAATATATTTTTAATATGTGCAATCCATGGTACAGCATATTCTTTATTTAATGATACACCCACATAGCTGTATTTTGGAGATTCTGAATTTAGTGATGCTATTAGATAACGACATAAATTTACAAATTTTTCTAAGTCACGTTCTTTACGCCATATTATTAAAAATCTGGATAACGTATGATATATGTCTAAAGCTGGTTTTAATATTATATTTTCATCAACATTTCCTATGATATTATCAAATTCGTTTCTGTAATACAATCACAAATAATTTTATAAGAAAGTTAGAATTAATATGACCAACAGTAACTTTGCTTGGTAGAATCATTTAGAAATAAATATTATTTAATCGGAATTTTGAAAAAGTTTTAATTGGAATTCATCAGAAATTTAATTTCACATTTGAAATAAAAATTTTGAATTAAATTCTTCGCAATTAAAGACCTAGTTAATGTATGTTTTTTTTGCTGGTATAATGGCAAAATTTACAACTTAAAAAAGTAAGGCCAGAATTATTTTTGTATGTTCAATTGTTCGTGTGAAAGGCTAAAAATTAATTAATTGATACATTCTCTGAATCTATGAGTATCTTTTAGAATATAATAATATATGAATTATTATATATACTAAACTTGACATAAAAATAATTTTTAATATTATGATAAAATTGAAAAGTAATTTCTACTTATTATTTATTTGATTAATAATTTTTATTCATCGACAAATTGTTTCATTTTTCGGATTAATGCTTATATTATTTTACAAACTTATAGTAATACATCATAAAAATTATTTGTATGTTCAGCACATTCAATAAAAATTGATAAATCCGGAAAATTAAGAAAACAAATATTTATTTATTTGCCCTTTTTTTGGCAATTTAAGCATTAAGACTAATAATTGTGTATGTATTTTGAAAATTATATCTATTCTAATTTTTCCAAGTATAATAAATAGGTAGATTTATGGCTCCCAGATTTAAATTTATCCCACTACTTTTGTGCTGTCTTGTTAGCATTTGAGGCTCATTTGAAAACCGAGGAATACTTATTGCGGTGTATTTGCAGATTTACTTACAATATTATTACTTCAAACTTTTTCCTAGCTAGCCATCCACGGATGTGTGCTTGTATTTGTGTGGCAGCAACTTCTTTGCGTTTTTCAAGTGCCCGCTCTTCTCTGGCTGCTTTAGTCTGTTCCAAAAACGAACCTTTAGAGCTTTCCGTTTGTTTAAACATTTTAATTAATTTTACACTTTTTTTAAAATAAATACTCTATAATTTGTAGTTTTTTTTTAGATTAATTTGGCATTTTTATAAAATATATACTTTTTTTCGGTTATGTTTAAATATTTTATTAAGTTTTTCCTCATTTTAATTTTCTTAATTTCTTATATATTTTGTTAAATTTTACGACGAATATTTGTGAAATGTTGTATACAGAAATAATTTATATAATCTATTACAAATTTTGACATCTTTATTTGTTTTGACAGAAATATTATTTTGACATTCATAAATCCATCTATCGTTAAATTCACTAACTAAAAAATGTAAGATGTGGAATGTGAGGGAACTGGGAAACTAGGATCAATTATATAGTGCTAACTAACTAGCATTCAATTTGCAATGTTTCGCTGTTCATTATTTCAGCTTCATCATAAAGTATAGTGCCAGGCATTTGTCACTAAAATAGAAGTGGCCCTAATGTATTTTCTTAGTAAAAAATGTTTAAACTTCAATTTGTTTATAGTTAGAAGCGGTTACTCGATAGGCACGGTAACGCAACAAAAAATAAATTAAAAAAAGTTACGTGCCATGGATTTAGTACCAGATTTCACGAGGCAGTTGTTCATAATTATTTTCTACTCTCAAAAAATGTACCGTAGAAAAAATCTAGCAATGTAATGCACCATATTTGCCGTGGCACTAAATGGTTTTTTATTAGTTACAGTGAGTAGTATCATTTAAAAAATACTTCATCCGGTTACTCGATAGTTCAGGTTTTTTGCAGATAGCTCTTGGACCAATGTGTTTTTTAGTAATAATGCATGTTTTTTTTTTTTAAATATATATTTCATGTACAGAGCCTGATGAAGCTGAAATTATAATTAAGCCATCAAGGTCTCCAAAGAGCACAAAATGTTCGATATTTATATCAATAGATGAACACATATATAATATTTAAACGTCTCGATTTTGTAATTGCTAATCGAAAAAGATACTCTTATCGACAATATTTGTTGTCAGTCTTTTGGCCCGATCGTTTTAAAGTATTATGGATCAGATACATGAATAATTTTTCCGGTGTGAACCTAAAGGTCGATAACTTTTAAATTGTACAATTGTTCTCGCTTGCATGCTACTTCCGCTTTGCGCTTTCGAGAATCTTCTTACTTTATATTAAGATACATGCAACAAATTTATACCGATTAAAACCGGTTTTATTCATCAAAAATTACTTATTTCTAGAAAGGTATGTATTTAAATACAATATTTAACTACAAACATTTTTCATGAAATACGACATTTAAAATGTAAAATGTTATGGAGAAATTTTGAGTTGAAATGTTAGGTGAAAAAGTAATTGATAAAATTTAACGTATCTGCCTTGGAAAATCCAATAAAGTTCAAACAAAATAAACGTTTAAAAAGTTGTTTTAAGTAGGAAATTTATTTAGCTTTTAAACGATTGAATTAGATTATTTGTAATTCTACCCAAATGGAATTTATATAGGGCCTATAATACGTGATAAATCCCAAAAAAAAGAAAATTATGATTTTATCTAAACAGTAGAAAACGGTAGAGCTTAGACAAAAATTGTTCATTATATTTTTTGTTCTATTTGAGGTATAGAAACAAGTCTACAGCTTAGTTTGGCCACTTAGTTTCTAAAACACTCTGTAAAAATTGTTTATCATCAATCATTTGATCAAGAAAATTATATAGACGATACTTGATTTTACGCGTAGATTGCGTTTTATTTAATTAAAATAATATTTTGCTTATGAGCACTTTTTAAATAAATTAATGTAATTTGTATATTAAAATTTAAATGTATATATAAATAATCAAATCTCAATACTTGAAACATATTTTCTTTTTTAATCATATAGATGTAATAAATGTTATTTACAGAGATGCAGTTTTATTTGTAGTACAAATCCTATAACAATAAAATAAATTAAATTTTTTTATACCTGTTTTTTAATAATTTATTACACAGTATTCGTCACTTACTTTTAAGTATCCCTGTCTCTCACTGACTCACGCGTTGCATAGAATACAAAAAAGACATATATTTTAATATTTTTCTTTATACATCTTCAGTTTAAGTAATATGACAACCAAATCTTCCCTGGCAACATTCATTTATTTGTATCATTCGTAGAGACATTCGTAGGACAATTGAAAGAGAATCGCGTAAAAAAGCTGAGGTGGAATAATTTTTGTATTCATACGCCGAATCCTGATCATTTAAAATGATCTTAATATTAACAATAAAACTTGTTTCATATAATGTAACGTTAGACCAGGGTCGATAATTTTTGAAACCAAAAAAAAATTATAGTAAGATGAAACCCATTGGAAACGGAAGAGAATATAACAAAAATGAAAGAAAAAATAATTTACCGGCGATTTGGGGTCGGAAGTGGAAGGTGTGAGTTTTTAAGGGTAAAAAACGGTTTGCCTTCGATGATCGGTAAAACTACAAGTCCTATGAAAAAAATTAAATGGCAAAGTTGTAGGTAATAAAAAGTTCTACAACTTTTGTATTTACACTTTTTTCACATAACCTCAAAATTTATGTGAAAAATTGAAATAACCTTTTTATTTCTATTTTTTTCTCGAAATTTAGTGAAAACTTTCCTTTTTATGTTCGAAATACTCACCTTATTTTGAATATTGTTAAAGTACCCTAATTTTCAATCGAACAGTTTTGAGGTTATGAGAAAAATGTGTAAATTCAAAAGTTGTAGGTTTTTTTGTCACCTAAAACATTGCTGTTTAGCTTTTTTCCACAGGACTTGTAGTTTTGCCAGAAATCGAGATAAACCGTGTTTTACCATTAAAACCTCACCCCTTCCACTTCCCGATCCCAGATCACCCGTAAATTATTTTTCCTTTCTTTTTTTATACTCTCTTCGGTTTCCAATGGGATTCATTCTATTATAATTTTTTATCACTTTTTACCATTTTCAAAGGCTTCTACCCTGGTCTATATGTATTTAAGATTTCTAGTCTTTTTTTTTTAAATTTCACTAAGAAATAGCGATTTTTGCTGGTTCATTTATCAAATTAGACAGAACATTTATCAAATGTTTGATCACCACCTATGCTAGTAAATTCTCGACGCTTCTACAGGCACACATAGAAGTGCGTTTATTAATAAATTGTTATTAATTAAAAAATATTTCATATAATCTCAATAAACTAATGAATCATTAAATGTTAGAAATACATATTTAAATAACAAATTCCAAATTATATCTTTTGATTTAACTTTAATAGTTCAGACGAGAAGAGGACTAATACCGAATAGATAAATTTATCAATCGCGAATTCTATCAGATCTATTAAAGGATTTCATGGATAATAACTTAATTATATTATTTAAAAAATAGATTTATTAATAATATGAAAAAAAAAAATATTAAAATGACATAATCTAACGAATAAACGCATGTACTCACAAAAATTTTGATAAAGGTATTTTATTATATCAGCTCTGTGATTAAAAGTTAGAGTGCTGACAGATCTTATCGCTCACCGTTTTGGTTTTTGCGCTTTTATGTGTTTTTGCCAAAAATAGACGCTTTTAAGCGGATTTATCGCTTCAATTAAAGGAAAATAAAAGTACCTTTATTGAAAACATTTATTTATAAGTTTGAAAAAAAAAGTTATAATTTTGTCAAGACCTTTACATAATAAAGATAGCATAGAAGTCCAATCCTATTTAAATAATTTGGATCAAGTTTGAACAATAGAAACACTTGTTTTGCTGAGAGTCTAGGCTAAAATATTTAAGAAAAAATTGTAGACATGCAAAATAAAGTTTTAAGATATAAAAAATAAAAAAAATAATAATAATAATAATAATTTTTGCTAGATACCATTCCAAAACGAATGACACCATTATTATGGTTTTCAACTTGGATGATTTCTAATTTTGAGTAGGTACTTATATTTTGTTACTTACATAAAAACTATAAATAATTAAGGCAGAAAATTATTCTTTAACTTATTATTTAAACAATAGAAATTTAAAAAAAAATAATTATTCAAATTTTTCGACAAAGTATAATTCTTGCTCTAAAACTCGTTTATTGCATATCTCATCACGATGGCTAAAAATAAGTTTGCGACCAGCGGCCATGTGTTTTGTTATCACAAACTGTTATAACTTTTAAGCAATTAAAGATACGATGATAGATATTCAGGTCTTTTTTATAACGGATAAATTGATCGAATTGGTTTGAGTTTTAAAATTTAAAATGAGATGTTTCGGTAGGCTCGGGATCAAAGATGGGAATTAACTCGTTAATCGTGAATATAACTTTTAACTATAACTTTTAACATAGCATTTAAGTTAATTTGCATGTATTTAATTCTTTAATAATAAATTTACCAGCTTTTTGGGGTTTATTATTTATCTATGTATCCCAACCCAAACGCATTATCTGTTTTAGATGATTAACTTTTAAAGATTAATTTTAACTTTGGTTAAAATTTCGAAAATTATTATTAACTATTATTGGAGTCAATCTACTGAGTCAATCTTGGATTAACTGTATTTATCTATCGAAATTTTTGAAGAATATTCCCCTATTGAATTATTCCTTACATTTTATAGATTTCTTATACAAATTAACTAAAAATATATATTTCAAACTAAAGCTTACTTTTGTCATATCTATATCGCCTATACTTTACTTTTATAAAATATATATAGCCTTTTCTTTAAAATTTGCATAATACTTGCCAATTTGCATAATGCTTTTAATTATTGTAATATGTTCAAAATGTTTAGTGTAAATATCATATTTCTCTTATCTGTTTTAATTATGTTCATACAAACTGTTATTTTATGGGGTAAGTAAAATATTATTCTTGTTATGTTGTTATCTTAAGGGTATATTCACGCCTAGAGGCAAATGTTTCTTGGTTTTTTGGACAAATAACCTCAACGATTTGCTTATATTTACGATTAAAATATGCATTGTTGCAATTGTCAGTTATTATGAAGATGTTAGTTTTTAAATCATAAAACCTAAAGTGGTATCAAAAAAGCTTTAAAATCTGCGGATATTTTCACATTACGCTTTATCAATTAATCGTTTAAATTTTTTTTGTAATCTATTCTAGAAGGTCCAGAGATTATTATCTAAAGTATGAGAATTGTATTTTTAATTTTTTAGTAACAAATTTAAATCCTGGACAAATAATACGTATAAACGAATCAAACTTTACAGTGGATTTTTTTCGAGGTTGCTGAAAATGTCATTAAAATCAGGATCAGGGACCTTAAACTCTCGGATATAAATTTTAGTTTTATTTATTTAATAATTATGTTGTCTAGTGTTGAATGATATACAAATAGTTTTTTTAATGTTATTTTAACCATAAAAATTCAAAAATAACACCCATTTAAAAATCAGACGTGTAGTTTCTGAAAAATTGTAGAAAATCTAAGATTCTAAGGTCGATTTCATAGAGACATTTAAGACTATAGAACTATAGGAGACATTTCGGACAATGTATAGTTCATTGAGATATCTGAGTAGTCTTATTATAGATGTCTCATTTCGTTAAGAAACATTTGTGGTAATCATCCAAAATATATTGTTGCAAAAAATTTTGTTTTTAGACTGTATACCCGGTGAGAAATGGATAGAAAACTTTTCTCTATGCGAATGTTATTCAAATTTGAGCACAACATGTACAAAACTTGAACGTAAAATGAAGTTGGGTAATATATTTTTTTTTTTTTAATTTACTATGAAATTTTCAATCACAGTGTAAATTAATTTGAATACTAGTTACATTATGGAACAAACAGGTAACTTCACTTAATAATATCGACGTGAACCCCCCTCCCCCAAATTGAACTCTAGATCTGCGACTGCCTTAGATCTATTCTCTTTTAGACGCAAAGTATCTGCCACATGTGCTCTTTGAATCTTGTAAAAATTTGTCTTCTACTTTGTCCTATATATGCCAAATTTGCTCGATGAAATATATAGGACATAGTAGATGACAAATTGTTACAAGATTCAAAGAGCACATGGCACACATAAAATTTGGACGAACCGATAAATCATGTGTAGCTGCTCATGACATTGATAACAATCATAAAATCGACAAATCAAATTTAAAACTCTTAAAACATCTCCTCAGAGAATCATTACAATTAGCTAATTCATACTGATGATGAGTACTTTGTAGTCGAAATACGTATTTATAAAATACAAAATAATTTGATCTAGGAAATTGGGGCAAAAAATCGAAATTTATTCGAAAAAATCCTAGAGTTCTCATTAATAATTATAAAATTTCAAGAGGGTATTGAAATTAACGTATGATAGATTAATTACATTATGACCAGTGTGCAAAATTTTGAAATATAAAAAAATAAAACTTTTGGAGGAAATAATTTAAAGATAACGGATAAAATATAACAATATGGCTATTTGAGCGTAATATAAGGGGGTGGATCGGTCACAAACTTGGTTTAAGGGTTTTTTTTTTAACTTATTTTCTGCATGTGTATTGACGAATTATAGAATTTTTTTTGTTATATAGCTGAAAATAAATCTTAATAAAATTAAAATAGATTCATTTTTGATAGCAAATTGTGTAAATCCACGAATGGCTTGGTATGATAGGAATTATCGTTGCCATTGTATGTACAATTATTTACGACCAATTGTCATATGCGTTAAAGTTGAGTATCCAAATAGTATGAATCATCAATGGTGCTCCGTAGAATTTCCAATTATATTTGGAGAATGCGTTTTCTGTAAATGTGATAGAAATAATAATCGAACAGTGTGTGAACGAAATGCTAGTTGTGGTAAAGATATCGGTAAAATTTAAATTTTAATATTTTTATTTTATGTGCATAAATTTTTATTTATTTTTATTTTTTTAGACATATGTATTCCAAATAACCATAAAATTTATGGATGCATGAATTGTACATGCACGCATACAATGTTGAGAAAATGTAAATTAATAAAAGATTGTTACTCTAGTAAGTTCGAGTTACTCTATATTAAAATAACATTCGAACAATGTAAATATGTAAAACAGAGTAGATAATATTTCTTTTGTAAAGATAGAAAAAGATGCTATAATGTAACAAATATAGGTATACAGAAATTTTTTTTTAACTTGGCATATGGAAAAATCTCAAAAAATAAGTTGAATCGAGAAAATAGTTTAAATAAAAAAATTTGGAAGGCCCGATTAATCTGAAAATGATATACATAATTATTTATTTTTAGGTGAATTTCTTTAAATGATATCTTATATTTTTTTATAACAGATCAGGATTTTTAAATTTTTACTTTCTTTTACAACTAGTAAAAGGAAGTAATGTAATTCTGTCAAAATTTCGATATCGAGTTTACACCGGGAAGAAACCTCTATTCATGACATTTGCACTTGTAGAAATCTTTAAACTATTATAGACATAGAATATTCGGTTTCAATCTATTATGTAAACAATTCTGACGGAAAAGCTGTAGGCTTTTTGCCACTGATCTCGTTAAGACCCTATAGCATTACTTGCTTTGGTTGGTTGCACTTTGAGTCAGAAAGTACCATACATTTGCAATAAAGCTGTTAAAAGAATTTTTCAATAATAATATCAATGTTAATATTTCTACTTTTTTAGACAAAGCGGGAAAATGTCCTAAAAATTTTACAATATTTGACGTAAGATGTACATTATCGTTTAAACAACCATGCTACTATGATGGTCAATGCGACGGAGATAAAAAATGTTGTTTTAACAATTGTGAATTTCAATGTATGGAACCAATTTCCTGAAATAAATTATAACAAAAAACTTAAAACAATTTTCATTTTTTTTTTTTTTTTAATTTCTGTCTTTAGCTACTTTTTAGCTATATAGCCATTAACCAAAGGGGATTATTATTTTATACAACAACAGTACACAGTACTGCTACGTGGTCAATTACAGATTTTAACTGCTGTTGCTTAACTTTATAGATTTATCAAAGCCTGTCATTACGTTACGTCAGTCCGGGATCTAATTTTCAGTTACATTGTTGTATTTTTGTAGTACTTAACAACTGGAAGACAATATTGTAATTATAATTTTCAAGATCTACATCCGATTATAAAAGATAATATAATAAAGTCTTGCTAAATACGCGCCAATAAAACTTAATTCTAGCCATCCAATTTCAATATTTGGATTGCGTAATGATTTCAGAATATACTCTTTATTAAAAATATCTGAATCAGCATAGACAAAATCCTTATATTTAACTTCAACAACACCAACTTCTTTACATTCACCATTTGTGCCCGACACAGGTTTACTAATCACACAAATTTTTATCGCGTCATCGCTTTGTACTTGCCACATAAAATAAGTGATAGTTTTGAATCAAAATGAAATTGTCTTTTAAAATCAAATACTAAAGATTCCATTTTAGATGGTTCTGGTTTTGATAAACTTAATGGTGTTTCCATTTCTTCATTATCATAATCCAGAAATGTGTATTCAATATACAATTGTTTAATATTTTTATCGCTCATTACATGCGTGTCCCTAAATAGTGTCAATTTATTATGACAAACGTGTTTCGGGCTGTTAAAGAGGAGTTTGAATTTTTTAATAAAGTTTTCTTGTCCATTTCTTTATCAACCTCTTCAGTTGATTTTTTTTTGTATATTTCCCCATTCACTGTAATAATTAAATGATACAGATTCAGGTAGATAATAGATATAGCTTTTGGTTTTTTATCTGGGTCAGTATAGTATATGTAAGTAATGGATCTGGTTTACTTTCTATTAAAATTTAATTTTTTGGATTGTAATTTTCTTTTATCTTGAGATAATATATTTAATCTTTAGTTATATCTTTTTTAAATCTTACATATTTTGTTTTATCATCTTCTAATAAAGTCCAGTCAACCTATCAAAGTCCTTAATGTATTATAATTACAAATTCGAGGTTTTAATGGTAAACTAAAACTTTCTAAAGAATGTCTCGAAATCACTTTGATTATATAACTTTTGCCAGATAGATGAGCGACAAAATAATGCAAGCATCTTCTAAAGACTAATTTTTTGATATTATGACACATTTATGGTGTAAAAAGCCTGTGAAATTTTTGCGATTGTATAAGAAAAGCTTAAATAGGTATGTGTTTTTGATAGAGACATCTGTACAAAGTCAATCTGTAATGTACTATACTTTGTATTTTTTTAATTTTCGCGCATAAATAACTCAAAAAATACTTATCTAAATGTTATAGAATTTGGTATGCACAATTTTGACATAAAAACGGGGGGCCTGTGGAAGATTTTTTACTTTAGAATCGTTTTTGAGGGAAAATCTCTTTGAGATGTCTACCGTTTTCATGTCAAAACTATACATACCAAATTTCATATCATTTGGATCAATACATTTGAATAAGTATTTTTTTTTACATTTAGATAAGTACATTTTTTACATTAAATTACGATGTGTAAAAAATTAAAAAAATAATATTTATTTTATGGTTGGTTGGCAAGTTTTCGTGATATTGCATGAAATACATCCGATAAATCGGTCTCTTGGTTGTTATTCTAGCGATATCACAAAATTACGCATCCAACCGTTAAATAGATGTTATTTTGTAAATTCGCGGGTTGAAACTATCCTAGAACATATATTTTATACAAAGCAGGATAAACAAAATTTTTCGGATTTGTCGATTTTTTCAAAATTCGATTTTGCAAAAAAATATGTTTATAAGCGCAATTTGAACCATAGATTTAAAAAATAACATCTGTTTAACGACTGGGTGCACAGTTTTTGAGACATCGCCAACAAAGACATCTAGAGGCAGATTTAACGGATGTATTTTATGCAATATATCAAAACTAGTCGACTGGTCGTAAAATAAACGATTATAGCTAATTGATGGCGTATTCTAGACCTATAAAGTGAGCTTAAGTCTGTGAATGAGCAAAATCGGTCAATACTAAATTCTAAAGGTATTTAGATATTATAGATTCGCTACAATACAAGCTCAAATTCACCTAATTAACTCATAGATGATTATAAGACATAATTAATTATATTATGTGCATTTTATAAATTATAAATGTATCAAAAGCTAATAATAATATGTTAGGTATTTAAGCAATTAATAATTTTAGTTATCTTCACTTCTTTTAATATCAAATTCAATTACTGACTGTAGTTCATAATCACTTATCGAATGTTTCATTTCATTTTGTAATTCATAACTTATTAAATCATAATCATTTATCGACAGTAGTTCTTTTTGAGAATTAGAACGCACTTCATAAACAAATCCTTATGGTAAAAGCTTTAATGCATGGCACAAAAAATTTTCAAAAATTACACAAACCAGAAATTATTTATTAGAAACTACCATTACACACTGTTTGCTCGCACAGCAATTACTTTTAAATAATTATTGATTAAATTGTAGTGAGCGTTAATTTATGGAAGTATTTGTTATTAATAAAACTCATTTTTGAATCAACCCAAAAATGAATGTCTTTTATTTTACACTCCATTGTTTTTATCCGTTTAAGGAGAAATTTTAATGTTTTTAATACTTAACATATATATTTTTAATTTTATTACTTACAATATTTTTTGTTAAAAACAATAAATTAAAATTTTATTATATTAGGCCAGGGTAGAAGCCTTAAATAATGGTAAAAAGTAAAACAATTATTGTAGGATGAAACAAACCTATTGGAAACGGTATTCCCTTCCGTTTAACAAAAATTATGGGGAACAAAAATAAAAGAAAAATATTTTATTGGTTGTCTGATGGCAGGAAGTGGAACGGGTGAGTTTTTAAGTGTAAAACACGATTTATTTCGATTTCCGGCAACTCCTATTGAAAAAAGTTAAGTGGCAAAGTTTTAAGTAATAAAAAGATCTGCATCTTTGTATTTCCACTTTTTTCACTAGACTTGACAGCTTAAGGCAGATCCCTCGACAGTAATAGAAAGAAAAAATTCGGCTCATTACCTACTAATTTATTTTTTTCTATTACTGTCGAGATACCTTCCTTAAATGGACAATTTTCGACCATGCTTTTGACTCTTTTGCAAAAGACATGGCGGAACATATAAGTATAGAGGAATTTTTTTATAAATAAAAAAAAATCAGAACCAATTTAAAAATTAATTTTTGGTATATTTTTTCGGCTCTCAAATTTTAACGTTCTGAAAATTTTGCCGCCCTCCCAAATCGTGCCGCCCTAGGCCCGGGCCTCATGGGCCTAAGCGGTAATCCATCACTGGGAATATTAAGGAGTATTTACTGTAATAACGTAATACTGAAGCACCCGGCATCATGTAAAAAACTTTTAATTTTTGCGCCTAATTACTCAAAAAATACTTATCCTAATATTTTGAAATTTAGTATGCACAATATGGCTGACATCAAAACGGAGGGCCTGTGGAAGATTTTTTTCGAAAAATATTTTTAAATATAAAATTGAATTTTGATTATTACCTTGCCCTACGTTTTCATGTTAATATTGTGCATACCATATTTCAAATCATTTGGATACATATTTATTGAGTTATTTGTTCGCGAAAATTGAAATAAATACAATTTATATTACATGTAATTTAAGTCAACAGTTTGTTAGGTATAATTACGAAATTACGAAAATTGAAATAAATACAATGTATATTACA
This sequence comes from Chrysopa pallens, assembly GCA_020423425.1. Classification (NCBI taxonomy): domain Eukaryota; kingdom Metazoa; phylum Arthropoda; class Insecta; order Neuroptera; family Chrysopidae; genus Chrysopa; species Chrysopa pallens. The sequence goes on from JAEMTY010000103.1 coordinate 21,886, forward strand.
TGTAATTTAATTCAACAGTTTGTTACATGTAATTTGTCAATACTCCTTTATGTCATTAACAGTTGTATCTTAATCTATGGAACATTACATCAAAGTGGCTCACTCTCTGACATTTGTATTTTGTAAGTTTGTAAATGTCAAAAAGAAAATATTGGAATGGTGAATTTGAGTTAATTCAAAAGAAAACAACTTTTGCACCAAATAAAATCTAAAACTATGAAGGAAAATGAGGAAAATACTTTGGGAAATATCAAAGGTGATGCTATCGGTGACACAATGTACAGTGAACGATTCGTATTAAAAACATTGTTGTCGTTACAAAATATAGAATGGGATGAAAATTATGAAAATACTTTATGTACTCTCTGGGACATGAGTATTGATAAAGATGTAGCCATTTACATCTCAAACCACAATTTCTTCGACATCTTAATTCCGACTATCGAAAATAATCTTAATGAAAATGCGCGACTTGTTGAAATTTTAGTCGGAATTACCTCAAATATATGTTCACAGGTAAAATAGATCATTTTTCAATATTTATCGAAAAAATAAAGTTTTATTTTGCATTTTTACATTCTCAATGTTTGGACTGTTGTAGACTTGTAAAGTTTATTATTCTTATACATACAACCTAAAATTATTCCAGTAAGTTGTAATAATTATTGTTGGAATTTTTAATTAAATATATATTATAAAATAGTCAGAAATATTCCCCCTAGTCACTTTCCTTATTTTTCTAATTTTTTTGATGAAATAAAATATGAAAACTAGTTCCGTATGTAACTTGTTTAGAATTTCTAAAATCTCAAAAACTTTCATAAATTGGAAATAGAAGCTCTTTGTAATGATAAATAATACTAGAAAGTTTGATTATGTTGTCCAAATACCGAATCATAAAAAAGCGCTACTCAAAAATTTATCTACTTTTAAATGGATCCATCATTTTAAATATGTACGCCTATAAACGCCTAAAAGCTAATGTAATTTATATGATAATCATTCTTACAGGATGAAGTAGTGACAAAATTAATAGTTGACAATCGGAATGTTTTTGAATATTTATTGCGTTTAATATCTTACCACGATACATGCACATTAGAGCAACTACTTCGTTTATTTCAAGTAGTTAGTCGCTCAAAATACAAACAACAATTACACACAGAATTGGAAAACATCAACGAGTTTCTAGAAGGCATTATCTTTATCTTGAATAATTGTACAAAAATTGAATTATTAATTTTAGTTGCAAATTTTATTCACTTATTAGCATTCAATGAAACTGGTGAAGATATTGATTCCAATATTGATAATATATTTTCAATATCACCATTTTTTAATTCGATTATTAATTTTATAAAAACTTCCGAACTCTTTCAAGATATTAATAATGAAAATTTAAAAATAAATTATGCATACTATCAAATTCTTACGGATTGGGGCTCATGGGCAAAAGATACAAATTGTGATTGTGAAGTAGTTCGTGAAATGTTTAAAAATAATTTATTAGAATATTTAACAAATTTCATAAAAAGTGTACATAATGACTCTGATTTATACGAAGAAATATGTGCCGAATATGGTTCTGTAGAAATTCTAAATAATTTAGTTTTGATTATTGGAGGATTTGAAGTATATTATGAACCTTTATGCTTACTTTTAATTGAAATGATTAAAAAATTTAAATTACATGACGATTTAAATGAAATAATTTCAATTAATATTTTGTATTTGTTACATTTTGCAAAAGAACAAAGTTTAATCGAGTTTTTAAGAAAAATAAATGAAAATGATAAGATTTGCTTGAAGTCATTAATAAATTCAACAGAAGTTGTATCAAAAGATGTATTAGATCATCTTAAACTTAGAATTTCAAATATAGAAAATAAATCTTAGTATCGTATATGATGAAATGAAATCACTTATTACATCAAATAATTTTTTTTTTTTTTTTACTTCAAAAAGATAACTTAGTTATAATGTACATTAAATTCGTTAAGTATAATGTACAATAGTTTAAAAACTATAACCGACAAATATATATTATAATTTTATTAATATATTTATATTAATAAAGTATTTTTGTACATGCGTCACGGATCGATAAGTTAATTTTAAATACGTATGAAAGTATAAATTTCAAAAGTCAATATTCATTGTAATCATTTTAAAATTATTTTCTCTAAATTGGAAGTCTGAGAATTAATTATAGAATATAAGAGTCAATTTGTACTAGTTAAGCTAAATTTTATCCTTTGTAATATATTTATTAATAAAATCATTTTTCTTAATTAAAAAAAAAAAAAAAAGACATTTTTCAGGTTCTATAAACATTCAAAAGTTATCTTCAATAATGGTCTGCCTAACAAGAATGTCTTCCAATGTTATCTGTCAGTAATAACGAGGCGGTAAAAAAATAACTGTTTCCACAGAATTATATTGAATATAACTTTTTACCTAGTTAGTCATAGAAGAATTTGCACGATGTTTTAATTGGTATCTTCATATTGCCAGCATACATTAATAGTAGTATCATAAATTAAATGTTTTATGTTCAACGCTATTTTTTTGGTAATAATTATTTTTCGACTTGTTTTTGAAAAAATATTTTCGGCAGAAGTGTAAAAATTCTATATGAATTTTTATGGAACATGTAAAATAATACTATTTAAATTTATACGAAGGAGCCGTAGCGCGTTAAGCTTTTGGTAGTGGTCTTCAGTTCGATTCCCCATACGGAATGAATTTTCTCTCAAGTACTTCTATGTTCAAGCTCTTCCAACCCCTGATAATAATCCTGATCTCTAATTGGAGAAAAACCAGGATTGCGACTACTATATGTGCCGTAGTCTCTTAGCGAAGTATCACTACGTAGTTCGTTCAAGAGGATCAGCAAGATAAAAGCCCGTTGTGATACTGGTTGGTTTTTAAATCTTATCTGAATATAATCCTCCCGTATTTGATAAATTTAGAGTATAATTACAGTTTACTTCTATTCGAATATAGCAGAATGAATTCTAAAAATTCGAATCTTCTTGATTTTTAGGGCACATCTAAAATAATACTATTTAAATATACCCAGACAAACTTTTTAAATATAATCTTTTCTTATATAAAAAAAATAATAATAATCAGTACATTATTTAAAAAATTAGAATATGGTAGTAAAATTACAGTTTACATTCACATCCCACAAATGATAATCTTGGTCATCCAAGTAAATTTCAGAAACACGATTTTTAAAATTTTTAATAAAAAACAAATGAAAAAGCAATAAGATTTTGTTTATTTTAAAATGAAAAATTTACATTTTTAAAATAATGAATGGTTTTTAGTTCTGATTTGAATAGGTAAATTATTCCATTTATGTACAATGAATCGTAACTAGTAATTGTCGTTTTAAAATTCAATTCAGTAAACTTTCAATTCAATAAAATGACAGCTTTAATAAACGTATTTCTTTCAATTTTTGCGCATAAACAACAAAAAATAACTATATAAATATTAAAAAATTTGGTATACAAAATTCTAGCTTGAAAACAGAGGGCAAGTCGAAAAGCTTTTCCCGAAAAAAGTTTATAATATTAAGTAAAAATCAAATTTTATTTATGTTTTTTTTTTATTATTTTCATTAAAAATTCAGCTTAGCTTTCTTGGATCACAGGTAATTTCAACTATTTAACGTTTCATTGTATGTATGCATAAATGGAAAAATTATCTTATTTACTACTTAATTTGTATTATTTAATCTTAAATAATACTGCTTTCTTTATTTGGTGTAAAGTATAAAAAAATGATTCAAATGAATAAATAAAATTTGTTAAAAATATCCACTATATGCGGGATGATTTTGAGTGTATAAATGTAAATACTCCACAGAGTAGTCAGAAATTATCTAAAAAGTAAATAATGCAATAATTTTAATTATTAGACTAAATTGATTCGTTAAGATTTTTTATTTGTTCTGCTTCAGTGAGAATCTTCTCCCTTTTATTTTATGGATCCTTGGTTTCAAATTTAAAATTCGTATATCTCAATATAAAGTATTGGTGCCAGATATGTTGTGTTTTACGTAACGTTTCATTTGTAATATTTCAAAATATACATAAAAAACCAGACCCGCAATAAATAATGTATATAAATAATTTAATTTAAATAGAAAATTAATATTAAGACATCATTTGTAAAGCTTTCATAGCCGCATATAATCGTTCTAATTCACCATCAGTTTGTTCTAATTTCTTTTTCTCTGCTTCACGTACATCAACAGGAACTTTTACTTCATAATCACCAGCTGACATTGTTTTATTTAATTTTGTTTTTGTTGCCTCTAAATATTCTTGTTTCTTTTTTAATTTACCTAATTCTTTTTCTGGATCAATTAGACCTTTTAATAATAAATGTACTTCACATTTATCAGATATTGTTAAAATTGCACAACCAATTGGTGGTGTTTGATTTAGTTCAATTTTGGAGCATGATGATACTGTTAATAATACGTCAGTGAATTGTTCAATTGTTTTAGTTATATTTGCATCAGAGCAAGAGACGTAGGCTGTAATTAAAAATATCTATTTTAGTAATTGTTATTCAACAAGTGGAGTAGCGCTAGATCGAAGATCATGATTAAAATGGACTAATGAAATTTTTTAACTTCTTTGATTACGCGAAATGTTATTTAACAATATCAAAATTATCTCACTTTCATCTTAAGATAATTTCTTCTAAATCTGCGTGAATACTTTCTGACTTGGGTTAAATGCTCCTAACACGAATTGGAATTTTTTTCAGAATAATAGACTAAAGGAATTGCCGATTCGGTTTAATTTGCATAAACTAAAATTTGAAATAAACAATGTCATCGAGATAAAATAAGGCGGTTATTTGGGATACGTGCTACAGCTAAAATAGGTCTACAATTGATAAGAAGACATTTGTTTTTAATTTATGAAAGAAGTATAAATAAAGCTTTTATACAATTTAATTTTTATTGTTTTTTTTTTCTATTTTATTGGTTCAAATTTATATTAATGTTTTAGTTTCTAAGAATGGAAGGTTTGGAGTAAGAAACTACAGTATCGATATTTAATATAAAAATTTTGTTTTCTTGAGTTTCATAAAAAAAATTAAATCTAATCTTACCTTCAGTTTTATTTTTATTCAAAATGTTGTAATCAGAGCGAGCTGATCGAATTGAATGAATAATTTTTTGAATAAATTCAAATTTTTGTTCAATTTGTTCATCTCTAAATGGATTTACATTTAGTTCTGGATACGCTGCAACACAAATACTTGGTACTTGTGCTTTATAATTTTCTGAGCGTGGTAATCGTTGATATAATTCTTCAGTAATAAACGGCATAAAAGGCGATAAAATGCGTAAACCAACATCTAAACAGCGATACAACACCTTTTGTGCTGTTGATATTTTTTCTGCATCTCCAGTTTGGAATACAGGTTTTAAGTATTCCTAGAGAATAAAAATTAGAATATCATTTATGATGTACAGTAGTAGAATTTCATACCAAAATAAAAATATTACACTTAAATTTTTATATAATTAAAGATATTTTGAAAATAGAATTTTTTAATTAAATTTTTGTTAAAATAATACATTTTTGAAATCATGATTTTGTCATCTACCTGTGTTCAATTGATTTATAAAATTACTATTAATGAAATTTCTATATCACAATTCGTATGAATTGGATAAAATAAAATTATCTTAAAAAATTGACAGTATAAAACCTGAATGTTATAAAAGGTGTTTTAACTGTAGTGAATTTATACTTTGATGTCAAAAATTATAACATTTAATTTTTGTTCTATCTATTTTATACGAAATTTCACACACTAAACTTCAAAAATAATATGTAAAACCAATTATACTAAAAAAAAAATATGAAAAAATCTTGATTTTTTTACCATAATTTAAAAAACCAATCTTTCAATCTTTATTATTAAATCTACAAAAACATTTAAAAAAAATTGTATTATTCTTTTGATAGCTTGTTTTAATTCTTTATGAAAAAAATTTGTTTATCTAACAAATTATTGTTTATTAAGTTTATTGGAAAATTTAAAATATTTCTTGTTTTATCTGAAGAATGCTTTTACATTGAATACAAATTGTTAGCAATGATATTGACATTCATAAAAATTGTTTACTATAATTATTATCGTCAATAAAATATAAATTTATTTTATTGACAAATAGATAAAAATTATTAACAAAGTCATGAAAATTTTTATTTGAATTAAAATTGCTTTGATAATTTATAAAAATGTGAGAACTAAACAAAAATAAACATTTTTCTTCCTTATCAATAATTACTTTTTAATAAATGAAAAATTAATAATTTGATAAAATAAAAGATTATTCATTCTAATAACAAATAACATTTTAGATTTATCTGACAAACAATTTGTTTGCAGTGTAATCTCAAAATTGCAATCGAAAAGTCTGTGGAAGAAAATAATTTGATCGCAAAATTAAATCTAATCAATTCTTAAGGTCATATCGTCTCCCTATAAGCTCGCAATAAGTTAGTTAAAATAAAATTTAGGCATATGTTCACCGATAAACGAATTTGACTTATTCATCGATAAAGTACAATTTCTTTTCTTCAACTTACCAAATAGAAATCACATAAATGATACAACCAAAAATCATAACACGCTTGTGTCAATGTAGGGAAATCATAACTTTTAAATCCATTATTACATGTTTCCACAGCATTTGCCAATTTACTTAATATCCATAAATCCATTTGTGTTTCATTTCCAACCAAAGTACTATTTGGTTCATCAAATACTAATCCCTCGCCAAAATATGTAAGTGCAAAACGTGTGGCATTCCATAATTTATTACAGAAGAAACGATATCCTTGTACTCGTAAAATATTTAAATTAATATCACGTCCTTGTGTCATAGAACATAAAGCAAAACGCAATGCATCTGTACCACATTCTGGTATACCATCAGGAAAATCTTGTTTTTGTCCTTGAATTGCTTTTTGTATCTCTTTTGGATCTAAATTGCTATCTTGTAATTGTTTATGTAAATCATCTAATGAGATTCCAAGAATTACATCCATTGGATCGATAACATTTCCCAACGATTTACTCATTTTCCGACCATGTGCGTCACGTACAATTGGATGTAAGTATACCTCCTTAAACGGAAGTTTACCTAATAATTTTTGTCCAAAGAATACCATTCGCGCAACCCAAAAGAATAAGATATCATGACCGGTTTCAAGTAATTCACCTGGATAAAAAGCTTGTAAATCATCAGTCTCATCTGGCCAGCCAAATATTGAGAACGGAAATAATCCAGATGAAAACCATGTATCCAACACATCTTCGTCTTGACGTAATGATATTTTTTCGATTGGTACATTGAATTTTTTCGATGCTTTTTCTTTCGCTTCGTTCAATGTACGCCCTGTTACCCAATAATCGTTATCTGTATCCTAAATAAAATATTAAAAATTTTTAATTAATCGTCATTCAGTTAATCACTTCATTGTAAAACAAAAGAATCTGTATACCCAAAGACAAAAAATATTATAATAAATTTTCTAATTTCAATCTCAATAATATACTAATGTTTTTGAAAATACATGTTTTCTACTACCATATTTTTACCAATTCCTATGAAAAATACAAAACTTTTGGTAGATATCTTATATAAGAATATCTTATATATATTAAAAAAAAAGTATAAAAACTTTTACGTTATTAAAATTGATGTCAAATAATTTTTTTTTTTATATTTTGTATATTTTTAAAAAGAATCATTTAAAAAAATACCTCAAAAGAATTAAAATCTGTCTTGAAAATAAAGCGCATTTTTATTATTCATTGTTAAACTCTTGTTTGATATAAAATTTCAAATACCCAATATATTCTCTTCATGTATTTTCGATAATTTAACATCTTTTTGGAATTCAATCAATACTCAGTATTTAGAATAACAATTTATTCGAAATCAAGATGTCTCAAAAGTTTTTTAAATGCTCAAAAAATTATTATTATTAATATGTTGTTAACATATTATTATAAATAATCGTAGTATCATTTTATTGTTTATTTAAGATTACTGCACAAGAATATGGCACTATATAACCAGATATTTTACAAATTACGAAATTTGATACGATTATTTATAGTTTAATAACCCCTATTTACTGATTATAAGGCAAATATTTTAACAAAATAAGATTTAGTTTACTGAGTGTACCGGGGATTACCGGGTAGTATTACTAGCTTACAAAATTGAATATTTAACTCGTAAATTAGATCAAACTTTTTATTTTATTTTTTTTAAATTTATTAATGAAAGCTTTACTTTGTGAAATTTCATTAACCGAATAAATAAATTTTGAAGTTTTATTAGTTTGGCTATATCAAAAGAAGTAAAAAAAAAAAAAATAAATAAGGGTATTCAAAGTTAATCTCTTCAGAAAAATATCACGCATTTCTTATTCAAATTAGATTTTGTATGCATAATCACCAGAATGCTAGTGATAAACTTTAAGGCAGCTCCGGGTGTTTATCTACTAATTTAATTAGTATGTAATTTACTAATTTTATTAGTAGGAAAATTCGGATATTTATTAATTTTTTTATTAGTACTGATTGATCTACCTTAAAGCATATTATAATTTAAGAAACGTAATTAATATTGGGATACAGTTTTCTAAGGAAGGAGCATCAAAGGTATAAGACTAATGAAAGTTAGCCTTATACCTTATTACGAATAACACACATTTGTAATTAACAAATGTTTTTAAAATATATTTCGAATACGTTGAAACAAAAATGTAAAAATGTAGTAGTCCTCCACACCAGCATTATACATACTACAATAATCAATCAGAGGTTATTATGAGCTTAGTCTCACATTATAAACAGTAAAGTTCTGCAATAGCGTTTATAGTTCATACATAATTAGTGTTATTTATATGTAACAGATGCTTTAAAAAATTGTCTTCGATTTCATCAATAGCTAAAAAATCACTGAAACACTCCATAAATATATGTTACTACTTATTAATGGCAAAGCAGAAAAACGTAAATGTGGAGAAAAATAACTCTTCTAATGTTGTGCCGTGACCATAAAAAGTATGATTCTCACCCATAAATAACAAAGGTACAGGTCATATGTCAATATCAATTACTGATAATTTTCAAAGTAAATAAATAAGGTTCCGCAAATACGCAGACAAGTTTATTTTAATAGTTTAAATTGTTTCTATAGTTTGAAAACAGAATGATGTCTCCATTCCTGTTCGGTATTCTTAGTACATTATTTATTTACTATATTTGTTCTTTTATAAATAAACGGCCTAAAAATTATCCACCAGGTAAGTGAAATATTAATTTTTATATTCAATCAAATTTATTTTATATTAAAATGTTTTTAAAATATGGCTTTAAAAACATTTCTTATTAATGGCTGAGACCGAAATTATTTCATCGTGTGATATTAACACTAAAAGTATATTTGTTTTAATAAAATAATTAAAATGTTATTTCTTTGGGTTAGTTAGTATTTAATCTGGTAATCAACTTATTTAAATGTATTGTTGCCCTTCTTCCGATCTTTCTTATTATTGAGATGTTTTAGGACCCGTTCGTTTACCATTTTTTGGAAGTTATCTGTTTATAGTATTTAAAACACTAAAAGATGTACCAATTGAAGTGGCCGAATGGAGTAAAAAATATAAATCAAATGTAATTAGCCTTTACATGGGTCCATTTAGAAGCATAATCATTAATGATTATCAAACAATTCATGAAATGTATACACGTAGCGAATTCGACGGAAGACCTGATGGTTTTGTAATAAGATTACGTGCATTTGGTAAACGTTTAGGCATTTTTTTTACTGATGGTATTTTTTGGTTGGAGCAACGCCGTTTTGCATTGCGTTATATGCGAGATTTTGGTTTTGGTCGACGTAGTGAGAAACTGGAAAATATTATTGAATTTGAAATTAAGGAAATGATTAAACAAATTGAAAATAATCATTATATGTTTAAGGCACCACATTTTTTTGCACCTGCTTTTGTGAATCTTTTAGTGTCAATTTTAACGAATAGTACATTAGATCAAAATCAACGTAAATACCTAGAAGAGATTGGTGTTAATTCTTTATTGTTTCAAAAGAGTGTATCACCTTTGGGTGGTTTAATTGGAATTTTTCCATGGGTACGATTTTTTGTACCAAATATAAGTGGTTATCATGGATCTAAAAATGGAAACGATAAATTAGTACAATTTATACAGGTCAGCTTTTCAGAAAAATTTATTAAAATATTAAGATAATAATAAATAAGGATTAAAATTTTGTATATCGAAATTAAGTCGCCCATTTTTTGTTACTGAGGTAGTTGCTGAAAGCAATTTTCTTATTAACAAAAGACAAGCTGTACAAAACATTTTTTTTTGTGATTGTTTAAAATTAACTTAAATACGATTAAGAATAGATATTTCCATGAGATATTAAGTGAAATTCTTGATAAAATGCGAGAAATTTGTGTACCGTTTTTCAGTTATTTTCAAAGAAATCAAGTTACCGTTAATTTTTTTTTACCATTTAGGATTTGATTAACAAACGTAAAAAATTACGTCGCAAAGAAGAAAATGAAGGTTTTATCGATGTATATTTACAACAGCTGGAAGCCTTTGGGGAAAATAGCAAAACTTCATTCACACGTTGGTATTCATACAAAAATTATAAAATATTCATTAATAAACATTAAATTTTACAGATGAACAACTTATTTTAACATGTGTTGATTTTTTATTACCAACATCATCGTGCGTAGAAATGTCATTGTCACTCTTGATACAACGTTTAATTCATCATCCAAAAGTTCAAGATAAGATGTATGCTGAAATTAAATCAGTTGTAGGTACAGGACGCCTACCAACTTTAAATGATAGAGCAAGGTGATAGAAATTTTGAAAAACATTTGTGTTTATGTAAATATAAATCCGGAATTCTTAATTTTCGGAAAAAACAGTTCGTTAGTGAAAATTTTCTAAAAGTAAGATATCTTTTACAATGCGTCTCGAAATAATGCTGATGAGTTAAATCCTAGTTCGTATGAAGTTAGACATTTTGATTACAAATCCTCAATGTTACTAAACTTTACAAAAAATATTTTCTTTTGAATAACTCGAGCCTCGAAAAGTTCTATAAAGTACTTTTTATCATTTAGCGAACAATGTAAATAAAATGTTTCATTTTGTTCGGAGATTCTCGATAAATTCCTCACCTTTCTTCACACACTGCCCCTACGACATCCGCTAATATGACAGAATCGATGTTTATAAATATTTAATTCGCTTTTTACAAAATAAAAATTAAGAAATACTTCTTACATCTCTGATCACTTTAACTGCAATTTGAATTTTTTCAATTATTTGCGTCTTCAGTTTGTTCATTCTCCATCTCTTTTTTTTAAGAAAACAAGAAATATTTGTTTATATTATACTTTTATTTTACAGCTTGCCATATTGCGAAGCTACGTTGCGGGAAGGAATGAGAATTGATACACCAATTAATCTTGGCGTAGGACATAAGACAACAACCGACACAACTTTACAGGGATATGATATTCCAAAAGTATTTAAATTGATCATTTAATCATAAAAATGTAAATTTTCAAATGATTTTTTTGTGTGTAGGGAACTTCAGTTTTTGCAAACTTATGGCAAATGCATCATGATGAAAAATTATGGAAAGATCCATTTACATTTCGACCGGAAAGATTTTTAACAGACGATGAGAAGCGTTTTCGTAAAGATATAACACTGCCTTTTGGTTTAGGTCGACGCGTATGTGCTGGTGAAACATTCGCTCGCAATGGAATGTTTATGTTTTTAGTTGGTTTAGTGCAAAGTTTTAAATATACTGTGCCTACAGGTTCACCATTACCTGACTTAAGCGATCGTGCAAATAGTGCATTATTGACTAACTGTCAAGAGTTTATGGTGCAATGTGAGCCTAGAATTTAAGTGTGTTCAAAAATAGAGGACAATTCACCAATCAAAATGAATATTATTATTATATAAAACACTTTTTTGTCATTATTCGTTATATATCTTATTTTTTGTAGATATGATAAATTGTTAAAAATGTGACATTTAAACTAAGCATTGTTAATTAATAATAATTTATTAATGTATAGTGAATGTATATACTGTACATCCTATCCTCCTAAAATATTTGCTTCATAAAAACTATAACTTTACAGACCATGAATCATCAACAATATTACATATACCTTTTCTAGCTATGTTCATTTGTTGAGTCTTATTTTTACAATTTATTTTTTAAAATTTATACTGAATTAAAATTACTATATTATTCCCAATAATAGCATTGATCATATTTACTGCAAATTGCGCTAAATATATTATAAGACGCTGATTATGTTGCCTGCAATGGGCAATGTTTAGACCAATGCTATTGAGGATACTTATGAGAAAGATGGATCTTTGCACTAAAAAACGTACGTTATTTCGTTAAGACTATTTATACATTAAAAAATAATATTAAAGAAAACTTAATTTTTCGGTATATAGCTTTAAAATTTTAAAGAACAAGCGTTTGATGAATCACCTGACATATTAACGCTAATTATTAGATAAAAATTGTGCATTGTACAAAACACATATTTAGTTATTATTTTCGTAAAAACTTGAATGAGTTTTCTAAACACTACAATTAACAACCATATAATTAGAGAATAAAGAAGTTTCAAGCAATTAATAAAAATGACATAACCGAAGTATTAAAATTTTATACTTACTGCCTATTATTCCAGAAACATTTTTATTAAAAAAAAAAAGAAGCATGATTAGTCAGAATTTTTAGTATATTTTACTATCTCTTTACTTCGAATGCACTATCAAGCAGTTAGGATAAATGGTAAAACCGTAATGAAAAATTACAATTCATTAGGAATGTGCTTTTGCACTATAATGCAAATTGAAGAGATAGACATCGATGATATTAAAATTTTAAAAAACTCTGCAGCCTATATGTTAAGTGATAAAAAGTTAAAAAATTTTAACATGATTTTAAAATTAAAACTAATGCTTGGTAAACTTTAATAGAAATTTTGAAAGCATTCGATTTAAAAAAACAGTTTTAATTTAAAAAAAATTAAATATATAATAAATACTTACATTTCCTTTACGTATATTTGGATCGTCAATAGTGACAAAATAAGCAGGAATACGATGTCCCCACCATAACTGACGTGAAACACACCAATCTCGTATACCTTCCATCCAACGATACCATGTTTTTGTATGCTGTTCGGGTATAATTTTTAGTTCACCATTTTGCACGGCTTTTACAGCGTTTTCAGCCATTTCATCACATCGTACATACCTACAAATAGTGAATTTTAATAATAAATTTATTTACAACCCATCAATAAAAAGGGACTTAAAACATTGCAACTTCTGTACATTTTTGTTTGAATAATAGTTTACAATTTTTTGCATACAACATTTTCTAAGGGATTTTTATGATCAGTATACAAATTGGATTCATATCAATTTGATTAAATAACTAATATAATGCAGGTTAAACTCTTAATTAAAATATCTAATTATTAAGTCTAATTATAATGCTTCGAGAAATTAAACCGTCCGATATTGAGGAAGGCAATCAAAACACTTCTTTTAAAAACGGATAAACTATCTGTCAAGATGTGATTAAACTATGTTTAATTTTTTAACTAGAGAGAATGAGAAATACTAACTATACAATTTGTATATCTAAAATATGCTGTTGCAGTATTTTCAAATTGATCTCTTTATCTGTAGGCATGAAAAACCGTCTTACAATACTTCTCTTATTTCTTTATTACAATTTAATATAAGTATAGTTTGTACTTCTGTGTGTATTGTACAAAATGTATTGCTTATAAGTATATGCCCATATACATACCATTGTGGTTTAATCAATGGTTCAACAATATCTTTAGATCGACTGCATACTGGTACAACCATAGGATTATTTTTCGTTTCCTTATATAATCCTTTATCTTTCAAAGCTTTTATAATTGCTTTGCGGCAGTCGAAACGTTTCATTCCAGTAAATTCACCATAATCACCCATTATGTAACCATTATCATCAAATATAGTTATAAATGGTAAATTATGCCGATTACCTACTTCATAATCATTTGGATCATGTGCTGGTGTTATTTTTACGGCACCAGTACCAAATTCACGATCCACAAACTCATCACAAACAATTGGCAATTTACGATCACAAAACGGGTGCATTACAAATTTATCATGAAGATGTTTGTATCGTGGATCTTCGGGATGAACAGCTACAGCAGTGTCACCTAACATAGTTTCTACACGTGTGGTAGCTACAATTAATTCTTCATCGGATCCATCTACTTTATAAGCGAATGACACTAACACACCAAATTCGACTTTTTCATCATATCCCGGTACAGATAAAAATGTTCGGCCTTCCAATTCAACTTTATCGACTTCAATATCAGATATAGCTGATTTTAATGTACATGACCAATTTACTAAACGATTATGACGATAAATGTAACCTTCTTCATGTAACCGTACAAATGCTTCCGTCACCGCACGACATAATTTTGGATCCATTGTAAAACAGGCGCGGTCCCAATCAAATGAGGATCCAAGTTTTTTCAATTGATGGTATATTCGATCTCCTTTCCTAAGTTTAAAAAAATCCATAAATAAAGACAATAATTTTCCTATCATTTGATATTAAAATTAAAAGTAATCTCTTTTACTGTGAATTTACTGTTTTACTGTAACATGAATCCGTCCCAATTCATCCATGACACCTCTGAAAATCATGTTGTAATCGTAAACTTCTACTAAGTTAGGCTAGTTAAAATTTAACGCAGATAATTTTTAGTTTATTTAAGTGAAAGAATTCCTAATATTGATTATACATTTAATTATTTTTTCAAACTTACTCATTTTTCCAATACCAAATTTTTTCAATGAATTTTTCTCGTCCAATTTCATGACGAGTACGTTTTTCTTCTCGCCAAATTTTCTTTTCAACAACAACTTGTGTGGCAATACCAGCATGATCGCACCCTGGATTCCATAGTGTCATAAATCCTTTCATTCTATACCATCTTGTAAGTGAATCTTCAACGGCATTTGTTAATGCATGACCCAAATGTAATGAACCAGTTACATTTGGTGGAGGTATTACCATTACAAATTTTTTATCTTGGTTTAAAATTGATTTTCGCTAGAAAAATAAAGTTAGTTTCAAAGTTTGTATTTTGAAGACTACTAGGCTTAAAAATTTTTAAGAGATTATAAGAAAATTTATTGTTTATATTAGAAACACTCCAAATTTTGTAACTTGACATAATGGGTCTTGATTTTTTGAATTAAGCTAACTTGCTTTTTTTTAACTCTAAAATAAAAAAATTATAATTTAGTTGGATATTTATTTGAATATATACTTACACCATATTCAGGTTTGAAAAACCCTTGTTTCTCCCACCAACTATACCAAGCAGCTTCTACATATTTTGGACTGTATGCATCTGGCATAGGATGTGAAATATCTTTTTTATCGCCAGGTGCTGTAGGAATGTCGTACACAGCCGCTTCTTTCACATCTTTTTTCTTTTCCTTTTTCTACAATTTATTTTAGAAAATGATACTTAAGAATTTTAAAAATAGATCGGAGGTGGACCATCTATGATGCTTATTAATTAATATCAAAGAGTATACTCAAGCGTTTTTTACTCAATGTTAACATATTTTCCAAGATATTAGCGATCAATAATAGTAATGAGTACTACTGTGAAATGTAAACCTTACTTAGTCTTACCGCCCTAGCTACTATAAATCAATTTTTTGAATAAAATAAACGCCACTATCAAATTTGATCAAGAAAATATTTTAATTTAAATATAGAATCATGTATTGCATCATCTTCGCTACTATATATTTGAAAAACATTTTCTTGAAAAATATTATTTTTATGAACATATTTCAGAAATTACAACATATGGATAAACATATAATTACCCGATATAATTATTATGCTTACCTCAGATTTTTCTTTATTAGTATTTGCAGTAACATTTTGCTTCTCTAATTTTTGTTTTAATTTATCTAATTTTGCCTGTTTCTTTGCTTCTTTCTCCAGTTGTTTGGCAGTTTTTTGTGGTGGTTCAACACCATTCACTGTCGGTTCCCTATCACCCATTTTTGTGTAATAATTTTTAAGATTTTTAATCTAAATAACGGATGTGTAGTATTGCCACATGTGTTTCATTCACTTTTGAGAATACAATCAGGCTTATGTCATATTTGACCTTCGTGAATCATCGGAACTGCAGTATTATGAAAAAAGTGGGTTTTATAAATAATTTTTTGGAGAAAGGGTAATCAAAATCAAAGTGATATTTTGACTTTTGAGAATAGACATAATGGTAATAAATTATTGTACATTTAAAAAGCAAATTGATTTTATAATTTAGTGACCGGACCACATTTTATTCAAATATAATTGCATTTGCGTCTGTCTCATACGAGTTTTATAATAAAATGTCAATTTATTTATGATAAAACATATTCTTGTTTTTTAAAATAATTATATTAAATTCAAGTTTTTTAAAAGAAAAAAACAGATATGAAAAGATAAAAATTCGGTATGAATTGTAAACGTTCTCAACTTAGATTGAAAATTTAAAATCATAGTTTTGTTCGTCGACTTTCATCATTTCGATAATTTCACACACAAAAATTTTGGTATAGGTCCATATTTAAAATTAAAAAACATAGTTTTGTTCGTCGACTTTCATAATTTCGAAAATTTCACACACAGAAATTTTGGTATAGGTCCATATTTGATATAATCCATCCGTCATCAAGATAACTCAAGAAGAAAAGAGATAGCTAGTTGAAATTTTGGAGACGTATTCTAGACATAATAAGCACAGGCATAGGATACTGATTCTCTTCATACTTTGCAGGATTATACCCATTACTCAGCTCCAAGAAAAACTGGACGAACTTTTAAAGCATCGACTTTGCTTACAAATCCTGTATTCGCCCAGGTTTCACTTATCAAGAAAATGTAGCAATTCCAAAACCGTTGCCTTCGAGTTATCTCGGAAAAACCCTTCAGAAGCTCTCCACCGTGAAACTGAATTATCCACAACTTTATCCTAACAACCTCAAAATCCTTTTTTCAATCTTCCCGGAAATTAGCGAACTAGGTCAATTCGACCCACGTTCGATGCTTTTCAGGAAAAGATTTCCCATGCCATACGATGTCGATTGCACCTAATTCTATAGAGTGGATTTTTAAAGTATTTTATGAATATTAATGTTTAAAAACGGTTCAAATATTGATAATTAACCATATGTCGAATATCTAAACAATTAACTACGTTAGGTTTATTGAAATCGATGTGAAATAACTTAGAGGAACGGAAATAGTAAAACTTTAATTTTATCATCGCCCTCTTCACGTAAATCTCCAAAAGTACCAACTTTTTATGCAAGCCATGGAACATGAGAAAGCTATAATTTTTTTTCTTTATTTCTTAATTGTAAAATATATTTTTATCTCGAAACTGTAGTATTGAAATGAAGTGTTAACAAAAAATTAAAAATTATACTCGTTTGAGACAAATATCTCATGTTCTTTGATTTAACTAGAGTATATATACAACGTCTTAATTTAACACATTCAGTTTTGGTGAGGGATCTTAAATAATTTTTATAAACAGAGCGTTGCCACATGATGACAGAAGAAATTAATAACTTTTAATTATATTAAAAAATTAAGACTATACTTCACTAAATTAAACATAAATAATTGAATAGTACTTTTTAAATAAAAAACAAGTTAAGCAATAATTATTCAACGCTTAAAACACCCAAACTCCATTTCACTTGGGTTTATTATTGAAACGCTCGTGATCATAATAATGTATTCTACAGTCATGAACGTGAACATTGAGAATGTCAAGTGGAACGCACTCAAAATTCTCAATTTAAAGTGAAGTTAAATAGAAATAAAATATAACGAAATACCAACATAATTTTATGAATGAATTATAAAAGTGCTGTGTAACTAAAAAAAAGTTTGTTCACAAAATCGAATTGTCATTCTTTAAAATCATTTTAAATAAATTTCATACTTCAAAATGATGGCAAATATGATGAATGGAGGTCTTCCCGATTATCAAATACCTGGAGGCAGACAAACAAGTGGATTTAGTCCATATGCAGATAATGGGGGGTAAGTCAATTCAAAAATTATTTTTTGGTTAAATGGGCAAACATAATTCCATTGTGATTACAAACCGCTGTCCACATTCAATCTAATCGTGTATCTCAAGGCTCTAATATTATACTTTTGTTTTTTTAGGAGTATTGTTGCAATCGCCGGTGATGACTTTGTTGTAATTGGTGCAGATACACGTCTTAGTACTGGATTTCAAATTTATACACGTAATCAAAGTAAATTATTTAAAATTAACGATAATACTGTACTTGGATGTTCGGGATGTTGGTGTGATGCCTTAACGCTTACACGTATACTTGCAGCCCGTACACAAATGTACGCTCATGATCATCTTAAACAAATGACAACACCTGCTACAGCGCAAATGTTATCGACTATTTTATATTATAAACGATTTTTCCCATATTATGTGTCCAATATTCTCGCTGGGTTAGATGGTGAGGGTAAAGGGTGTGTGTATAGTTATGATCCAATCGGGCATTGTGAGAAAGCGACTTACCGTGCAGGAGGATCATCTGGTGCACTACTTCAACCACTATTAGATAATCAAATTGGTTTGAAAAATATGCAAAATGTAGATGGAATTAAAAAGCTAACAGTTGAAAAAGCATTGGGTATTTTGAAAGATACGTTTATATCAGCGGCTGAACGTGATATTTATACAGGAGATAGAATTCATATAAATATCATCACCAAGGATGGTATTAAATTTGATTCATTTGAATTGCGTAAAGATTAAATTAGTGTGTGAAACTTTAATATATGTATGATTCTTTTTTCAAAATAAAATTTTTTTTAATCTGAAATTTTTATTAATTTTGAAGTCTTATGATTGTAAGCCATTTCCTTATTAAAGCTCATTAAATTGTAACATTTCATTTAAATTGAAAACAATTATAATTAAAAAATTAAATATAATTATACTTGGGAAATACATTCGTTTAATAAATTTTTGTAGAAATGTTATTTTTTAACAAATTTTATATATTATACATTTTTCACAAAAAACTTCAATACGACTTTTTGAAAACATAACATTTGGATAATTATTTTTCTAGTTTTCTGCGCAAAAATTAAAAATACTTCTATTGTCTTTAATATGGAGGCCTTGTTTTAAATAAATTCTTCTTAATATAAATTTGAGAGTTGCTCATAAAATCACCTAATTAGCTAATTTTTTACTGATATTCTTGTCCGTTATCACGATAACTCAAAAAGGAATGAAGATGTATGCTAAGTTAGCCAATGATCAAAATTCAAATAAGAAAGATAATTATTTAAAATAATAAAACCAATTTACATTGTCATCTTCGCCACATTTAAAAAAAATTTTAGATACATTATAATATCAGTGCATTAAAACATACATAATTTATTAATAAAACAAAATTTTTTTTTAAAGGAATTTAGAAGAAAAACGAGCAATCGGAAATATAAAAGATTTATTCATATTTGTTTTTAAGCTGTCATAATATGTAGAGAGCATATATTATATTTATATATAATTGAATTTCCTTTGAAAAAATTGGTGTTTTGAACTAAATGTAATGAAAAATTATTTATATTTTTAAATTATATGACTTTTAAAATAGGAATACTAACTATAATTTATTTATATATGCGAGTGAACTTCGCAACTGGAATCACTTCATCACCATAACAAGAGTAGATAATCAACGGATTAACTGACCTTGTTAAACTAGCTTTCTATTTAGAAAAAAAATCTGTCTCCTCATTTAGAAACATTAGCGTCTAACCGTATTTATTGATTTTTAATATATTACTCTATTTAGTGCATGCTATTTTAATCAAAGAAGAATTCGCATTACATTCGGGAATCACTAACATAAAGCCGCCTAATAAAAAAATTTTAAGGTCCAGAATAGGCCATCAAAATTTCAGCTGGCTATTTTTTTTCGTTTATGACAACATGATAACGGACAAACGGAAAAATTAAAATGGGCTACTTAGTAAATTCTTTTAACAACTTTAATTTTGTCTGTGCGATCAATATTTGCTAGCGTTATGAACTTTATACAGAAACTAATATACTCGGACATATTTAGATATGTCGAGTTGTATTTTGTATTGTACATTGTATTTTTCAGGTATAAGAATTTTGATGTCTGAAGAATACATCTAAAATATATCGTATATTAATTCTGTAATAATTTCTGATAAAGTGAAATGATATATTCAAAAACATAAAAAACACGGTCAAGGGGTTATTTTTACTTACCTTTGTTTTAAAGATATTTACATTATGTTGCAAGTATAATTATGTTTCCTTAATTGGCTCATAATTATGCCGTGTGCAATAAAATGGCTTAAAGATGAAAGACTAGTCGACATAAGGATCTCTTTATATGAAATTCCCTTTACTTCGATATCTTAAAGATTTCACTTTTGAAATTCAAATAATATTGATAAATATTTAAATATGGATTATCAAATTAAAATAAACAAACAAAATAAAGAATTTTTATTATTCCTAAAAAAACACATTAATCATAATATAACTTGTAGAGTGCGTGCCTTAACCACTTGACCATGCCTTTTCTACGAACCTGAAAAATTCGATCATTTAAAAATAATTTGTAATGGGTTTAAAGTTTTTGTAAAAAATATTTTTATTTATAATACTAACTATAGTTTAAGAAACTAATAGACATAAAAATATTTTTTATGAAAATTTTAAATATTTTATTATTTGAGTGGTGTATTGAAAAAGTGACATTAGTTGACACGAAAATTTGAGAAAAGTTTGTATAATTAAGAAAAACAAAAAAAAAATTTTTATTTTTATTAATATATTTAATTATTATGTTGAAAAATAATTATTAATCATTAAATAATTAAAAAATTGAAACATTTTTTCCCAATACGTTTTTCAACAAGAAAAATTATTAATTATCAACTATTTATATATAAACATAACCGGTACATTATTTTTTACTTAATTTTATAATATGTCCATTTCAATGGGAGTTTTTAATCATTATTTCATCTGCCTTTACCTCGCAATTTAATTCCCAATACTTTTTCAATTTTACCAATCACTAAATTGTTAGGTATTCCACGGCCTGCTTCGTAATCGTTCACAACTTGAGGTTTTTCATTAATTTTCTGCAAACAAACCATAAAATATTATAAGCATTTTAGTAATTTCCAAAATGTTCATCATAGACATTTCTGATGAATGATGTAAAAAAAAAGAAAGCAAAACACAAATTAACTTATTTTGGTCGAAGTTCTCATTCATAAAAAAATAGGAATTCAATATACTATCGTAGTAGTATTAAATACGGGCGGAGAGCAAGTAGAGCACCTTCTTTATGTATACTGGAATGCGTTCACAATAACATCTATTTTTAATAAGTAAAACATGCATGTTAAAAACATCGAAATCAACTTCATTGCATTAAAACAGCAACATCATGTTTATATCATCATTCGAAATAATTTACAACAAATTTAAACTTTTGTTGTGGTGCCGGTAATAAAATTTGCAATAACAGTTATTGCCTTTGAAAAAAGAATAAAGTAATAACTGGTAAACAAATAAAAAAGGAATTTAAAAGATCTTAGTCAATTTAATAACACATTTAAAAACTTTTCGAATGCTACAGCACTGCACCTGAAATGAAGCCTATCATATATAATTTAACTTCAAATTAATTACTTACATGGGCGTATTCACTAGGTGGATGGGGAGTGCATCTGCGTTGGGTGTGTTTTGTATGTGAAATGATATATACAATGTAATACGATGTAACTTTATACTTTGTAAAAATACGCATACATATACTATAAATTTGAAACTGATTTTTAGTGTGACTGAAATTATTTGCAGTCGCTTATTTTAAGAAACGAACCTTAAATGATTAGGATTTAATCGGAATTTTAATTAGGGTTTATACGGAATTTATCGGCTTTTTAATTTCTGATTTAATTCTATTCAATTAGATTCAAATTTGAATAGATTTAAACATAAGCGAATCGCAAATTATTTCTAATTGAATCCGATTCAAAATTTTAAGACAATAATGTTCCTGAGATCCGCAAGTTATATTTATGTTTATCTATAAAACGCGCTCTCCTACTTGTGCTCCCCAAATTTTTCGAGTAAGTGTCTTCGTGCATTGTGTAGAAAAAAACAAGCGTGGAGATCCGGCTTAAAGCATTTCCAACTTTCAGCCCTGCGACAAAAGCTACCACCATGATTACTTATTTAAAGTTGAAAACTCATTTCTCAAAAAATATCGATTTCAAACTAATCGTTTAAAAAATTTTAGGGGAACCAAATTTTAACTTTTTACTAAGTAGATATATACGAGTTATTAAAAAATGAAAATGTGACTATTCAACTTACTGTAGCTAAATCTTTTTGACTCATTCCTTTAGCTTGACGTCCCTGTTGAATAAGCTTCCCCATACTTAAAGGTACTGACTCATGTTTTAATTCTTCTGTTTCCCGATCCAATTTAGCTGTATTTTTGGTTGTTACATGTTGTTTGTTACTACCGGCACCCCCTAAAAATAAAAAATGTTAATTAAATAATAACTGTATCATTACTTTCAATCAAATTAAAACATACATTTTTGCTGTGTTTCAACGGCAATTCCTTGTCGACGTGCTGCATTAACAGCAGCCTCACTTTTCATTGCTGAAGCCTTTGGGGCTTTTTTACGTAAAACTGTGACTGTATCCCACTCAGACATTTTAATTAATTTGCGATATCAATTATTTTTTGAAAAAAAAAACTGAAAAATGTGACTACTTTATGTTCTAGAAATGTCAATGGCTTATATTATTTTACGCAATGTTTAATAATATGACGTTCACTATAGACATCTATCGATTTAAAAATTTACAATAGTTTTTATCCCCACATGCCTATTATAACACTAGACATAGAATATGTGGACAGCTAGTTCAATGAGTAACTTGACAAGAAGCGGTATTCTATAAAAGGTTACAAATTTTTTCGAGAACTAAATGGTATATTAAAATAATGACAGTTAGAGCAGAAGGAATCGGCGCACGAGTACCAAAAACTATTCCACCTCAATTTTTTTATGCGATCGTCTTCAAATTGCCCTCCTAATGATATAAATGCATGTTGTCAGGGCGCAACCCGGTGCCATATTGTTTAAACCGAAATTGTTTAAACAATTTCAAGGCATTGTGATTTTTCAACCGGACAAATTTTTTTTATATTCTTTATTGAAATACCAATAAAAAAGGTCCTATAACTTTTAACGATAAAGTTAATATTTTTAAAGATATGAATTTTTAAAGGTTCGAAAAATCTCAAATTTGGGTACTTTCAACCCATGAAAAATATATTTAAAAAAAAACATAATGTCTAAGTAATATTTTTTTTTTAATTCTCTATACAATTGTTAATAATATTGTAAAAAGAGATTTTGAAAAATTTCATTGTTTATACCTTTTTTTAATTGTTAATAAGTATGCGTCGCTTACCTTTAAGTATCGCTGTCTCTCTCTGACTCATGGTTTTTTAAGTATCGCTGTCTCTCTCTGACTCATTGGTTTATAGTTAAAAATATTTATTAATATTTTTATTAGAGACCACTTTTTAGTCCTTAATAAATATTTCTTAGTACTTAAAGTGATTTGTTTGTATTTAATAAATCTGATATTCATTTATTAAATATTAATAAATCTTTTTAAATACTAAGAAATATTTATTAAGGACTAAAAAGTGGTCTCTAATAAAAATATTAATAAATATTTTTAACTATAAACCAATGAGTCAGAGAGAGACAGCGATACTTAAAAAACCATGAGTCAGAGAGAGACAGCGATACTTAAAGGTAAGCGACGCATACTTATTAACAATTAAAAAAAGGTATAAACAATGAAATTTTTCAAAATCTCTTTTTACAATATTATTAACAATTGTATAGAGAATTTAAAAAAAAATATTACTTAGACATTATGTTTTTTTTAAATATATTTTTCATGGGTTGAAAGTACCCAAATTTGAGATTTTTCGAACCTTTAAAAATTCATATCTTTAAAAATATTAACTTTATCGTTAAAAGTCATAGGACCTTTTTTATTGGTATTTCAATAAAGAATATAAAAAAAATTTGTCCGGTTGAAAAATCACAATGCCTTGAAATTGTTTAAACAATTTCGGTTTAAACAATATGGCACCGGGTTGCGCCCTGGCAACATGCATTTATATCATTAGGAGGGCAATTTGAAGACGATCGCATAAAAAAATTGAGGTGGAATAGTTTTTGGTACTCGTGCGCCGATTCCTTCTGCTCTAAGTAACTTTAATGATAATGTAAAATTGTTATCAGTCAAGGTGGCTTTGATTTCAATGAATTTAAAAAAAGGTTATAAAAATCAGTAATAATGCCTTTTTAATTAACTTTTTTCAGATATAAATAAGTTCCTTTTTACACTAGAAAACATAGTTTTTTTTTTATATAAATGAAATAGATAACAAATTTATATTTCTTCATAAAAATTTGTATTTTATATGTATTATAAGTCACCACCGTTTATTATCTATATAAAATACTAAAAAAATATTTTGCAATCACATTTGAGACAATACGGGTGTAAAAATGGTTAAAATAACATAAATGATGTTGACATGCATAATACATTGTGTGTATAGGAAAAACAACAATGACCACTAATTCATATCCCTTACATTTATGATTATGACTGTGAATATGCCCATTGAATTTTTATATCGTGAAATAAATTGGGTATCTGTAATTTTTGATAAAACAAATGTAATAAACAATTGCTATTACGTGATTATCTACAAAATCAAGGAGAATTCGAAATTCTTATTGAATATTTATTCATTCCTTATTATTTTTAGTTTAAAAGCTAAAAGTCTGTGATTGTTGGAACGCTAGTTTTTTATACAATCAAAATTTAACAAAAATCGAAGAAAAAACTATATTTTATAAAATAATAGCTGTATCAAGCTTATGAATAAGCAATCGGTTTTCTACCAATTTAAATTCTCCGCTTTCAATAGGAATTACAGATGTCACTGTAATATATAAGAATATGATAACAAGTAAACACTTCGAGAAAAACCATTGTTAAAGCTCCGTGTGAATTTTCTTTAAAAATACATTGAAATTTGCATAAAGCTATTTTTATAATTATTTTACTAAAACTATTGGCTCCCCAAACTTCTTGTAACTAATATAAAATGTCATCAGATTGGGATACAGTTACAGTACTTCGTAAAAAAGCACCGAAAGCTTCACAAATGAAAAGTGAATCAGCAGTTAATGCAGCTCGAAGACAAGGAATTGCTGTGGAAACACAACAAAAATGTATAGTCTATTTAATTTCAATAATCAATATTGTCAGATTTTAATTGATCATTTTAATTTCATTGATATCATTGTTACAGGGGGTGCCGGGAGTAATAAACAACATGTTACTACAAAAAATACAGCAAAATTGGATCGTGAAACTGAAGAATTGCGTCATGAACGGGTATCTTTAGATTTAGGTAAACTTATACAACAAGGGCGTCAAGCTAAAGGAATGAGTCAAAAAGATTTAGCTACTGTAAGTAATCACTGTATAATGTGTACTTATTGTGTAGACTAAAATTTGTCTAAAATGGATCACGCAATAATGGTATAGAATAATTATATCCTTTAATAAAAGCATAGAAATCTATGGTTAAAACTGTGAAAATAAATTATGAAAAATTATCCTGAGAAACGGTTACACGAAATCTAAACATATTTTGTACTATAATTTGTAAGAATCACTAGGCATACATTACACACAGCTTATTTTAAATCATAGTATAAAAATATTAGCCTGTAGAATTATTAACAAAAATAAAATTATAATTATCAATTTTGTTAAAATTTTACAATTTTATTTGTTCGGGTGGAATCTTTCAACTCAATTTTGAAGCAGATATCCGAATGGGCTGAATTTTTGTAAACACGTTCAGTTAGGATGACAAAGTGACGTCACACTAAATCCAATGTAACGGACTAAGTTCTAATATAACTCCTAACATGTATTTTATATTATAACCCGCACACGATAAGAATTCTACATAAGACTTCAGATTATCTGATTAGAAATCTTATCATGTGCACATAGCATCAGAATTTCTCATAAGAAATATCTGAATAAAGAATATCTTTCGATGTTATCTGAAGTAGACAATCTGTTAGCCAAAAAAGTAATTTATAAATTTAACATATTTGAAAGTTCATTGGTTCATTGTAGTTCGTTGTACGTATCCGATGATATTCGATGATATGTGCTTGCTTAAGAATTTTGTCTGATGTATGATCATATTTTCTTATAGTATTATGCGTTACGTAATAATTTTAACCGAGATATACCTTTATGATGAAAATCACCCTGTTGTAAAAAAAATTACCATCTATACAAATTGAGATAGATAAAGGGTTAAAAATTTATATATGAATTACGTTACTTCACTATTAATCAACAAATGATTTCATTTATGGATCAAACTTATATTATCGTGCTTAAGAGAATTGACACAAAAAATTACTTGTAAGAGGGATTATCCGCCGCTGTTATTAGCACACTCCTTTATATAAAATCTTAAACTGCATAACATATGGATAAGTATTTTCTGTGCTATTTGTGCGCGAAAATTGAAAAAAATACAATGTACATTACATGTAATTTAAGTCAATAGCTTGTTAGAAGCACACTTTTGCATAAAGAAGTGTGCTTCAAAAAAGCTGTGGATAATCCCACTTTAA
This sequence comes from Chrysopa pallens, assembly GCA_020423425.1. NCBI lineage: Eukaryota > Metazoa > Arthropoda > Insecta > Neuroptera > Chrysopidae > Chrysopa > Chrysopa pallens. Next base: position 48,992 of record JAEMTY010000103.1, read on the forward strand.
TGCTCCCTCAGTAGTCTTCTGTTCTCTAAATAGCAGATCATCGTACTTATTTTTTTATACAAATAGCTGAAAATGTAAGAAAAATAACTTTTTCCCTTAATTTACTTCCAATTTATCGAAGGCTATTTTTCTATAAAGTTATTAGGTCCTTGTATTCTTCTAAACCAGTAAAAATTTTTGAACATTTTTTTAGTCTTGCTAAGTCTTATCATTAAAAAAAAATATTTTAATTTTTTTTTTCTAAATTTGTAGAAAATAAATGAAAAACCTCAAGTAGTAAACGATTATGAAGCTGGTCGTGGTATTCCAAATAATTTAGTAATTGGTAAAATGGAAAAGATATTGGGAATTAAATTGCGAGGTAAAGATCGTGGACAACCATTAGTGCCCCCCGGGACAAAGAAATAAAACGTCACCGAGGGGCATATACACTGAATTTAATATAGAACACACACAATTTATTATCTTTATAAATGTTATATGAAATTCACATCAGAGTCTGTGATTTGAAGACAAACTCTATTTCTTTATAATCAGACTCAGGCTCCGCTGATATATTTCTGTATACACTTTTTTTGATATGTTCTCTTACCTAAAATACATATTAAGAATTGTAACAGCTATTCAGAGTAATTTTGAATAAATTGAGATGTAATTTTAGCTGTTTTTTATTTGTATATAAAAATTAATAACCATTGAGGAACATTTATTAAAAGAATTGTATGAAACTTGTATTTTTGTTTTGTTTTTGTTGACAAATTTTTCGATAATATTTAAAAAATATTAATTAAATAAAAAGATGTATTAAAATAGTTTAAATTGTTTGTATTTTTTTTTTTTGTAAGTGGTAAATCCGTTATTCCGATAACTGACATAGTTAAAACTTAATTGTAATTAATATTGCTCATAAAATTGTATATCTAATTATCTCATAAAATTCTAAAGCTATTAAAAAATTTGTACACAGAATGAATACACTTGAATAAAATATTATTGAATGCAACGTGCT
>JAEMTY010000104.1:0-50000 GCA_020423425.1 Chrysopa pallens
AATTCCAATAATCTGATTTCTTTCAATTGATTTTCGATAATCTCTTTCTCGACATCTAGAATATTTACTAATAAATTTTTAACTGTTTGATTTTCGAATAATTCACTTACATTAATTTCTGGTGACTTTAATTCAGAAATTGTTTCAAATAGTGGTTTTACTAAATCAATATCGAAGAGGGTATCTTGAATTTTTTCTTCTTGATATGTTATCAATTCCTTGATGACTTCCTTTTTGTCCAAAGCAATGTCTATTTCCATTACTATTTTTTCGGTTTTCTTTTCTTCTTGGATATCTTTTGCAACTGGTAAAGTAGCTTCAGGTTCCTCTGACGCAACTTGCTTTTCTTCTGCCAAATTAATTTCCAATTTATCTATTTTCATTTGTTTTTCAATAACTTTCTTTTCTTCTTGGATATCCTTTGTCTCTGGTTTCTGTAAGAGTTCTTCGACTTCTACCTTTTCTTCTTGAACTTCTTTTGAAGGTAGTACAGGCGAAATGACTCCTTGTTTTTCCCCTTGTTTCTCAATAATTTTATTTTCTTCCTGTAATAGAACAGTAGATTGATCTTTCTCAGTTGGTACTTGACTTTCAATATTTTTCTTCGTTTCTTCCTGAATTTCTATCTTTTCAATAATCTTTTCGTCCAGAATTTCTTTTGTATCTGCAGGTACACTTTCATCACCTAGGGTCTCTGAACCTAGTGTTTTTGTAAATTGTTCTTGAGTAAAACCTTCATTATTCGTTTCATCTGTGTCTAACTTCAACATAATTTCGTCAACAGTATCGACAGTTTGTTTAGTATCTGTAATGTCTACTGTCACATCTTGCGTGTCAATAAACAAGTCGTGTGTCACAATAACAAGTTCATTTAGTTCATCACGTGTATCCAATACCATGTTAATTAATTTTTGTTTTTCTGTTTGAGTAACATTCGATTTGCACAACTCGAAAGTATCCAACTTAATGATATCACTGATTAAATCTAGCACATTTACAAGTGTTTCACCAACTTGGTACACAATTTTAACGTTATTCTTTTGCACCGCCAAATTTGGATTATTTATAATACTTGTATGGATCGCATCGATATTTGTTTGTAACGTTTCAGCAATATGATTCAAATCCATAAAACTGTATGGGAAATCACCATTCTTCTTTTGTTTAAATGACAAGAAAAATTTTCGCAACCCTTGAATGGATTGAATTAAACCACCAATATCTTTGAAATTGGATTCATTAAGATCCGATTGTTGTTTTAAAGAATTCAGAAACATTTCACGTTCAATATAGCACAATCGCTGTTGAATATCTGTTAGGTTATTCGATAATAGTACAGTTAAAAATTGGAAGTTATGTCGTAGAATTGAATCGTCATCGGGTATAATATCACCAGTTTCTTCGCTTGTATGACTTTGACCAGTTATTGATTGTGGACGATCGGGTGAATCTTGGAAGTACGTTTTCTTAATACTTGATTGTCGATCAAATTGATTACCACTTTTTGCACTCATATATGTTTCTGTTTCTAGTTCAACAGACATACGACTAACTGGTGAAACCGGTAAAGATAAATCATCTTTTTTCGATTCGGATAGACTGTAATACAAATCAGGACTTTGTATTGATTCAGAGATGGATCTTATTTCATAATTTTTATCATCTACGCTGCGTTTTGAATCACTATTCAAACGCAAACGACCTGAGGATTGGGATGAGAATACTGTGTCTTCAATTACTGAAATATCTTCGATTCCTACTTCAGTACGAAGATCATCTTCAGCTACTGTAAAGTATTCGGGGACAATATCAATTACTACACCCTCCATTAGAATATTACTTGCAGTAGATGTTTCTTTTACTATACGTAATGGTGGCAATTCCAATACATTATGTTCTGGAAATAAAGATAAACATTAAATTTGGTATATAATGAAAACTTCGCCCAAAAAAATCTACTGCGACGCATCTCAATTTACTATATACTTTTACTCGGAATATCTACTCATTTATAAAATTAAAAAAAGTATATAAAGTAAACAAACAAAATGAGAAGTAAAAAATCTATTAATAGATCAGGGTAAAAGCCTTTAAACATGGTAAAAAACGTGAAAATCACTAGAATAATGTGGGGCATCCGGTATGTCAATGTTTACGAAATGATTTTGATTTGGTGATTAGATTTTTTGGTTTGAAAGATATTGTGATCATGAACAGACCAATTACTAAAAATCATTTTTGTGGATTCAGGGAAACTCAAAATGTGTATTTCCAGTAAAAACTCAATATATAAGTAACAAATGCTTACCTGAAATATGCTCAGAAAGTTGATCTGCATACATTTCAATAATTTGAATTGCCTCTTCTTGTGTCAGATCGGGTGTATCATAATATGAAACAGAAATTTCTTTGCCATCAAAAGAATATGATAATTCATGTGGTTGATCAATAGGAAGTGATTGTTCATCGTCGGCCGTCCTAAATGTATCTTCCTCATTGATTGTGGATAACGATAATTTTCTTAATTTCGGTTTTACAGGCGTTGCGTCTTCAATACCATGAATAGATGCAGAACTGGTTACAGATCCCATGCAATTGTGAGCTTCACAAGTGTAAAGGCCTAGACAGCATGTTCCATCCTTAAAAAACCTAATTAGTATCTACTCCCAAAAAGAAAATATTCACTAAATATTTACCTGCCCAGACATAATTTTGTGAATATCACCAGGATTTAATTCCACTCCGTCTTTAAACCACTTTAAAGTTGGTTGCGGTACGCCAATTACTTTACATTCCAAATTCACGATACCGTTTTCAGTTAAAACAGCTCGTAAATTTTCTAAGAATTTTGGTTTTTTGAAATGTTTCGGTATAATTAATTTCAAAAAACTCGAACATTCTGCTCGTCCAAATTCATTTGACGCAACACATTTCCATTCCGCTTGATCCTCAAATTCTAATTTAAGTACATTCAAATGAAATACGCCTTGAGTTTCATTTATTTGAGTATATTTTTTTCCATCGATTTCTAGTTTACTATCATCTCTATACCACGATAATTTCGGACTTGGTGGCATTTGAACTGTCGAAAGAATAAAACAGTAAACTTTTATTCCAGGTTTGGTAAATAAAACAAAGAGTATCATTGCTTCAGAATGGATATTTTATTGAAGGAAAAACTAATATTTGCAAATTTCAAACCAGACCTGAATACCTCATTAAGGGAAACAAAAAATCTTCGAATTTAATGGCTGCTCTGTTTGGAACGTAATTTTCAGAACTGTACAGAATTATGTAAAAACTAATTATGCATTCATAGTTCTAAGATAATAAAAGTGAGTTTTCTAATCATTAAAGCCCTGTTAGCTAAAGAAAATATAGAATTTTTTCCTTCATTTTCGTATTTTCTCTGAAAGTCGAAAGTTAACGTTTTATGACTCCTGAAACATGATTTATGGGGTTTTGGCGATGATTATTCATTTCTCGAACATTTGAGCTTGTCCAATTTAATCGAAATTCTCAGCGAAAAAGTCGTTTTTCGAAATTTTTATGACGTGTAACTTTGCAGCTTCTCAAAATGAGTAGCGAAAATTGCTCATAAAATCAAAATTTTAAGGTTTTGAACAACTACCCAGTGTCTCTCCAAATAAATGTATTAATTGAAAATCTAATCAAAAATATATATGAAAAGAAAATACTGACTTAGTCTACATTTATTTAGTCAATTTTACCTTGAACAGTAAACTTAAAAGGTGAATTAATCGGTGCTTCAGAACTAATAAGTTTCTTTATAAACTTTGGTGGTTGTCGAATTGCCGACAACATCATAGTTTCTTCATGACTTAATTGTTGTTTAATATCATCAATAGTTAATTCTGCTTCGCTTTTAGCTTCACCCATACAATTTTTGGCAATACATAAATATGATCCCAACGAACTAACACCAGTTAATTGATAAATATCACCAGCTTTTAATTCGGATCCATCCTTGAACCATCGTAAATGTGGTGTTGGATAACCAACAACTTTACATTCAAATGATACTAATCCATCTTCGGTTAAAACTGCTCGTAATTTTTCAACAAAATATGGTTTGCGATAATTCTTTGGAACTGAAATTCATAAAAATTATTAACTAATTAACTAAAAAGGTGCCATATTGATTTAAAATTTATGCCAGCTTTATGCAGTACAGCAAACCAATTAATATGGCTTTTTAATTCGAATTTATACAAAACGAAATCAAAATTTGGTCTAAGCGATGGAAAAAATTATATAAGTAATTTTAAAAAAAAGAAACTTAAAAATCATTAAAAAATTAAATTGTTTTCGTATAAGCGAGTCACTAGGTATTTTTTCAATACTAGCGAGCGACATGAAATGTTTTATTTTTTTATTTTACTTTGATTATATGATCTTGACTTTTTTTAAATTGACCAACATGGATTTGAGTGATTATACATATTTTAAGCACAAATACTCTTGCGTAGTCTCAGCAAAATTTAAAATTTTAATTCGTTTAAATAACATAAAGAAAAAATATTTGTATGAAACATAAAAATCAACCTATAATTTTACCAACAAATATTCAAGTTCATAATTACCTGTTAATTGTACATCGCAAGACGACACAGCCGAACTATTATCCCCACTTACAGCAACACATTTCCAAGTTCCTCTGTCACATTCTTCTGAACTAATAATTTCCAACATGTATCCACCAAGACCATCAGCCAAATCTTTGTATCGAGGATTACTTGTATCAACATATTGGTCTTGTGGATTTTGCCATTTTATTGCTTTCGGCCAAGGTGGCACAGCAACTGAAAAACATTAAAATTAATTTAAATCCTGCTGATAATTAGTCATTATTTTAATTTGAAACATACTTTTAGATGATAAAATAAAACTTTCTCCTATTTTTAGTTTTTCATTTTTTAATTCTTGTATGAATATTGGTGGTTGTCCTGCAGGAGGCACACTGCAACAGAGAAAATTTACACAACAATTAAAACAAAAAATAAGAGTAATTACTAAATTTTATTTACAAACAAACGTCAATAACTATAATAACTTTACTTTTTAATTAACTATAACACATCCTATATTCCCTATACAAATACTAATTAATATAATACAATAAAGTCATTTCTTCTTATTTTCAGTTATTCAAAACATTTTATCCTAAGAAATATTAGTTTCTGTTTTAGTTGGCAAATGTCCTTAAAGGGAATAATATCAATTTTTAACAGTAGTTTTCTCATGTTTCTGGAGATAAATCGTATTCAAATTTAAACAGCGTGTTGATCATGCATTTAATTTTTTATTCTCCAAGTTTTGGCGAGTTCGTAAAATACTACTTTCGTGTTAGCACAGCCTTAAGTTCAATAAGAGCATATAAAAAGCAAACTTACTTATAAACTTCTTGTACGTTTGGAGATAGACTTGCTTTACTGTTGACTTTCACACCAGAGGATGAGTAAACTTTACCCATACAATTGGATGCTTCACATGTGTACGTGCCTAAAGAAATAGGATCACGACTATTTGCCACTAACGCAAAGATATCACCCGCTTTAATTTCACTACCATCTTTAAACCATCGTAAAACTGGTGTCGGAACACCAACGACCTTACATTGTAAAGATACTGTTCCTTCATCAGTTAATACAGCTTCGAGTTCTTCATAAAATACCGGTTTTTTATATGATTTGGGTACTGAAACAAATGATTGTATTGAGTATAATTGCCCCAAAAGACTTAACAGAATCTTTCATGAAAATTTAAGGTTTCTATAACTTAAGAAATTATTAAGTCGATTTTGAGAGTTCATGAATATAGAAAAAGATACTTATAAGGTCTTTCAAAATAAAATTTTGCATTACCAATTACTTGAAGATAACAGGACGAAGTCACACGCCCTTTTCTGCTCTCAGCAGAACACGTCCAATGTCCATTATCTTGTATACTAACGCATGTGAATTCCAATGCGTAAATATTTCCTTCATTTATTAGTTTGTATTCATCGCTCGCTAATATTTGATTATCGTTTCGATACCATGTAACCTTTAAAATGAAAACCGTTCATAAAATGTTATCCCAAAAATAAGAAGAGCCACTAACGAGATTTGCCGGAAAATACAACAGTGCGAAATAGTAAATATCTGTCAGCAAGGTAAAATATTCGAAAAAGAGTATCCTAGAAAAATATCGAATATATTTTGCCACATATCGAATATTTGTGCTTTGTATTGCAGAATTGTCTGATTTCGTTTAAAATCGGTCTCAATTTCCAATGAAATTGAAGACAAACAATTTTCTCGGTTATTCACAAAATTCTTAAGCTTTTGCAAATATTTTAAATATATCACTTATTTAACCATGGGGGGGGGTAGTTTTTAAAATGTCAAGCAGAAATTCTATACACAGGTAAGCTGTTTACTGGAATATTCCTTTTACCCAGTATTAATAAATTGCGGCGAATTTTTAAAGAGAAACATGGCGTACCTCATACAGTAATCTTAGTACCCCTCAAAGTATACGTTCGCTAATTTAAAGCCTGACGCAAAGGCTGAGTGGTCTTTTTCGGGAATATATCGAGTTGTCAAAAATTGTGTCATATTTAAGAACTATCGACCAGAAGTAATAATAAAAATGGAATAATAGTAATTACCTTAAAATCTGATCTACATTCCAATTCGACTAATAATCGACTATTTGTCCCAATACGAACAGTAATATCTTTGAGTTTCTTTAAAAATAGTGGCAACTCATCCGTTGAATCACCTCCAAATTGTGACCCCAAAAATATCTCGGTAATTATTTCTGAAGATCCAACATCTTCTCGACTCTTTTTTAAATATGTATCGTCTTCACCCATACTGGTTTCCATCGAATGGAAATCACTATCAGATGATAAATATGGTCGACGATGTATTGATGATGGAAGACTTGAACCTTGAGTCCTAAAAAATTGTTTATTTTAATACTAAACCTTATAATGCGTATTTATAATAATCAAAAATTAATAATCCTACCACACACAATCAACACTTAGCGGTCTTTGTGGATATATTTTAGTACTTCGACGTTTTGCATCTTCAGATGAGGTACAGTTGCAACATTTGCACACCGATTGCCCCATCTAGACTAGAATCTCCAACCTAAAATTTAATGAAAACTTTTTTAAGCATCAAATCTTTAATTATTATATAAGATCATTAAACTCAAATGTTAGTTTTTATGCAGCCAGAGAAAATTGCGTCTTGTTAATAGCATTTTTAGTTAAATTATAATATTTTAAGTTACTAATTTAAGCATTTTATTAATTTTAAGCTATAATGAATTTTACATGACTATTTTCTCAGTAATGTCTTTGGGAATACTGAGAAATATGTAAAATCTACTGTTGAAAAACTTGGTGAACCAGAACACTTATTTTGCAATTTTACATTTAAATTAAAATGTCTAAATAATAATATCAGTACTGCTGTTTGATGGCTGTAGGAAAAGTGGCTATTTTCCGAAACTTGTTCATATCTTTGTAATCAATTAGTACAAGAAAAGTCTGCCTATATTTCCTACAGTCATCAAGGATTGATATAATCATTCAGACTGCCAAATTTAAATGTAAATTAACAAATTTCTCAGTATTCTCGGTGACATTATTATGAAAACTATCATGTAAAATACATTGAAATAAATAAATTGGCCATTGGCCGTTTCTTGTGTGTATTCTGGAACTAAGTTAGTACATAAGGTAGGCGCATATCTCTTAATATTCTGGCAGATATAAGCAAGAACATTTACGATCACGTATAATGTTAAATATTCTATAACTTTAAGGGCGTTAGTTCTCCACCCCAAAGAGTTTTGATATGTACAACATATCGAAATATTTTAAGAATATTTAAATCTACCATGAAATGTTTGCTTGGCAGATATCAAATACTTTTTATTGTGTGCTAACTCCTTATTATTATCGATTCAGTCGTTTCTTAACGAAAAGTAATGCAGAAGAATGAAATGCATTAATTTCCAACGCTTCCACCAAATTTATAGTAATTTTATTTGTAAAGTTTGTATTCAGTGGTTAGAAATTGAATTTTCTTATAATATTGAAGTGTGCATCTTTTTATGGGATATCCCTATGCCATATCTATTTTTGTCAAATTCCTAGACATTACAAAACTATTTATGTAATGAATATTGTAAGCATTTAAATCAAAGTATTTTAGAATAATTCAGACAGAGTTGTTTTTGTTATACAGACAATTTATTGAATGTTGAAATACTTCTTATCGATGCCACTGATCTGCAATTGAGTCATTTTTTTTAGCGATATTAAATGTATTTAGATACATTGTGCATAAACCTACCATAATCATTACCGATCCTGCCATTACATTTTATTTGTTTTGTCTAGGATATAATCAATTATAAGAGTTAATAAGTTTATTCTAAAAACATATATTTTACTAAAAATAATAAATTTATAAATAATTCTCATGGCCATATAAAAATAGACTTTTTTTTTATATTTTAATTTCATGTTATTTAACTCAGTATTTTTTTAAATGTAAATTTATAAAAAATATTATTTGCAAAATCAAATTTTATTAAAAATAATTCAATTATGGTACATTATTTTTACCATTTTGATTTCGTCTCACAATTATCTTAAATATAACAAAACGATTCAGTTTGGTTATACGATACAGTCAGTCTCTCTGCCACTTCCGCTCCGCAATATATCCTTTCTAAATCTTATTTAGATCTCATTATTGTGTTTCTGCTATTTTCACAACTATTTCCTCTACAATGGAAGAAGTAAAGAATACCATACAACATATATCATTTGCTAACTTCCATAAAGGTTTATAGATAAGTCTTCCTACTACCATAATAAACGATTTATGGATACGACTGCTTTATAAATATAAAATATCTGTGAACCATTTGAATGAAATGGGATCAAAAAATTTATCAATAAAATTATAAACTATGAAATAAATATTGGATAACAAATAATTAGAAGATATTTAACATAAAAAAAAAAATTGTCTGTACTATTTAAAAAGATATGTGGGTTGATACATTGAAAATTAAAAAAAAAAGTGACTTGAACGAACCTTTTACTTCAATATACAGACCAAAGTTTGTAAATAGAGTTATTTTGAGAAATAAAATTTAAAAATTTTAATAGTTCATTTTTAATAATCCATTCTATTTCCTAATAAACCTTTGTAACCTCGAATTCAAATTTCTTGAATAATCCATTAATACCTCAAATGTGTGACAGTCTTAGATAACTTTCCCATTATGTATATTTTAAAATTTTTTAATTTTCCTTTTTTTAAATCACTTTTTAGCTACTAAGGTCATACAGTGACTACAGTGGGTATATTTTATACAACAACAGCCCACAACATTCATAGTTGATCACTCATCCAAGTACTGATTGTGTCTGATGTTGCTTAACTTTGGTTATCAGTAATAGCGTTATGTGCCCACCTGCTCAATTTTTTATATTCAAAAGGTATAATAACATATTAATTCGAAAAACATATAGAGTTTAAATAGGGTTAAAAAACACTATGCAAGCATTTTGCTTTTAAGGAAAAAAAATTTTTTTTTATGGTCTTCTATAGTGAAACATTTTATTAAACAATATTTCGATTCCTTAACCAAAGTTTTGTTTGATCAGTGTGAAAGGGCAATGAACAAAACGTTTTGTTTAAATTCTGTTTCATTTTTTTAATCAATCAACAGTTTATTATATATAATTTCTTTTTTATTTTGCAATAGTGCGTATTAAAACCTTTTTCTGTGCGAAAGAATATTTTCTTTCACTACGTTAATAAAAAAATTATTAAGTCTTTCTCGATTAAACGATATTTGTATACTCGACACTCATAATATAGCAGAGTATACTAATTTTAGTCTAAAGTATGTACCGCAAGGAAATATTGACCACAGAAAGAAAATTTTAGTATAGGTGTAAGAAACACCTAGTTAGAAGATTTGCGGTTGCCTGTTGCCGCAAAAACAAAAGGAGATAACGAACTGCAAAATTTTGGTGACGTATTCTTAAGATAAAAAGTCAGTTTGAGTTCGTGAATGTTAACTTTATAAACTGTATAGAATGGATATTTATAGTATTTTATGAATGCTAATTAAGAATAATACAAACAATAATAATGAATCATATGTCGAGTATCTAAACAATTACCACTGTTAGTTGTTATCTACACTTGCTTTTCTTGAATTTTTTGACATACAAACTAAAGGCAAATTTATCAAAATATGGTGAAAGCGCCGAGAAATCAAAGTTATAAGTTTTACATCGATACCATATTATTTTTGTTTGTATTATATTATTTCATCATATTATATTGCCATCCGATTTACATATTTATGCTTAATTTCAGCTCAACTGAACACTGGCAAATGGATTACATTTTACTTGTCAGATGTATTTACATACATGGACATCGGAACAGGTGAAATTAAAAAAAAAGAAAACAGTTTGTAAAATTAAATCAGATGTATTGTTCGAAGCCCAATAATATACACAGAAAAAAGAGGATAAGTTAGTATTTTAAAAACTACAACAACTTGATTTTGTTCATTTGTATATAGGAGTAAAAATTTGTGTTTATCTGCATGTTGTTGAGCAGGCGCCAAAATGATTAGTGTGATGTGATTCAAAACTTAAAATGTATGCAAAAAAATTTATTATTTCGTAAAAGAAAGTAATTTGAAATAAAATAATTCTAATGATTTCAGATTGAATAATATTTCAAACTTTGCCAAAATTATTTTCTATATACTATCTTGTTCAAGCAAGGAAAACATGTTTGTCCTATTCAAAAATTTGTATTGAACACTATCTTCGCGGTTTTGTCCGCGTTGACTTTGTAATTGGGTCTCGAAAGAAATGAAATGTGTGTGAGTAAAAAAAATCAAAAATACTTTCAAAAATGAAATACTTTCAAAAGTGAAAAGAAACCAGGAAAGAAAAGTAAATGAAAATTTGCTAAGACTACAAAGGAATATCAAGACAAACAACAAAGTCCACTGATATCTAATTGAAAAAGATAAAGACCACAATGACTTAAACCACTCGCAAACTTAACTAATATCGATAGAAATTATGTAACGATAACAAGATTGATATGATCAATGCACTATATCGGTTTTAAAAGGTTTAACGGATATCGTTGAAATTTGGTTCTCAGATAGTTTATTACCTAAATTGAGATAAAGGATACCTTCTATCCCGAATTAATGGTACATATGTCCTACATTTCATTTTTTGAGAATCCCACAGCACTTTAAATTTTTTTGGAATGAAAAGTATTCCACGTCATAATTCAAGTAATTTACCATACAAATCCGTTCAGTGGTTTTTGCGCAATTGAGACAAACACAATATTTCACATTTATAATATTAGTAATAGTAGTTGGATAAACGTTTTTTGTTGTTGGCGCAGAGTAAATAAATAAGATTTAATTAAAATTGTTTTTAAAATTGTAAATAAGATTTTATTAAAATTGTTTTTAAAACATATCCCATATGAGGTGTACGATATTAATTTATTACCGAAATAATTTTCTTTGAGCTATAAATTTCAATAGACATAATTTCAAATTACATATAATCCTTGAGGAGTGTCTCAAGGACTACATGTAAACAAGATATTTGTTAGTAAAAGCTATATTTGCATTTATTTTAGCACAATATTGAGCAAATAATTAAGTTAATTTTTAACCATTTTCAAAAGCAAATAATGCTGAAAGAACTTTATATATGCATACTTACATTATTTTACCATATGTATAATTGATTTTAATCAATTATTTATTATATATAATTATTTATATTAATAGATTTTTTTTAAAAAGTACTTTTTAATCCACAAATTAATTTGTATAATTATGAATTGTGTGTTTATACTTTTCTTATATAATATTTATTATACTTTGAGAAAATTATTATTAAATTCTTTATAAATATAAATCACGTTACTCTAATTCTAGTTCGGGATCACATAAATTATTCTAAAATGAAATGAAATTCTTTGTTTATGTTAAAAATATTTTAATCAATTAACTTAAAATATTTTTTAAATGAAAAAAAAAATGATTTAAATGAGAAAAATGTAATTAAAAAAAAAAAAAAAAATTAAAAAAATTAATAAACAAATAAATTCAATCTGTATTAATTTTCAATGCGTAGAACAGTTAAAATTTCATTTAGTATTATTTGGGTTGATATTTTGATTATCAAATCTAATTAAAACAAGGAACACGGTTTTTTTTTGGCTTCACGGAACACACAATCGTCCATTCCTAAATTTATGAAAAATAGGTACCTTTGGTTATTAAAACAGCTGCTCCTAGCAATAACTTATCCTCTTTTGCGAAGGTATAGATATGTATTGAAGTTATATCTTCTTGTTCAAAAAATTGGTTATAAACAATTGATATATTTGCATTTTGTGAAAATTTGAATTAAGCCCTCATAAGTACAAAAAACTGTTAAACTTCTGTTTTTGGCGAAGAAATGTCTTTTTAAAAATTTAATCTCTTTAAAAATCATAAACCGAATCGCAAGGATTGTTTTGCACTGTTAAAATTTGAACTCGCGATAAATGCATTCAATCTTAAGTTGTTAGCTAGTTGTTATACTGGACTTGTAAGCTAGTTTTAAGCTAGTTGTTATACTGGTCAGGGTTCTGGAGATACAGAACCCTGACAAGTTGGCCTAGATCTATCGGTTGAAAAATTTTTTTCACCAGTGCCTTCCAAAAATCGGTCTACTTGGATTCATGTATTTCTATATATGAGACATTTAAAAATAGTATGACGCCCAACAACGACCTTATACTTTATATTCGCCCAACCGAGAGAGTCGGGATTTTGCACTAGAAAATTAATCATCCTGTAGAATATTTAAGCTCAATATTCTTTTTTCTGAAAATAATGGTAATTTCATCGATATTCAGACTACACATCTAATTGTATATTAAATAGAGAAAGCTTTTGCTGTATCATTAAGACACGCGCCCAGATTTTAGTCTACACAAAATAGAAAACGGTATCACCATAGCAGCTATGCTGACCAGGAGAATTGAAAGTATTTCTTACCAAATGTTTATGTTAAGATATAAATTTTTACCAAGATCTTAGACATGCCCACCGTGTCTACATAAGTGGATCTACAACGGTTCTAGATAGATATTCTTTGGATTTTGAACGGATCTCTTCAATTGATTGATCCTTCTTCTATACCTATGTCATGTGAGGTAGAGTTACCGTAACCCAATGATATTACATACAGCAGTTGCTAGTTTAGGCGATCCAAGGGTAGTTTTCATTGATTTTCATAAATTTAAGGATGGTTGATTAAATTTACTTTATTAGTTTTTACTTTAATGTTTTAGACTAATGATAAATAAAAAACAAAATAAAAAAAATAAAAAATATGAAGAAAAAATGATGATTACACAATCGATATGATGAGTCTCACAATTGCTGGGATACATTTTTTTTTATATTTATTTCAGATTTGTAATGAGCTGGTGTACAAAATGTCGGTGATATGCAGAGATGTAGGTATATGAAACGATCACAAGAATGTATAGTTGTTTGTTAGAATGAAAACTTCACCTTCACTACAATTATATCGATGTATAACAGCAAAAAAAATTAATAATAAATGTTGACGGAAAATGTCTATTTTTACCACAATGTGAACTTTGACAACACTCTTATTATCACTTATATTATATTAAAAAAAAAAAAAAAAACTGAAACAAAAATCACATAAAAAGGTTTTTCTCAGGAAGGATAAACGAAAAAACAGAGAAAAAAAGTGTCTATTCTACCCAAAAAAAAATTACGAATCCTTCTTCACTGTACCTTTTTATTTCCTTCAAAAAAAAAAATTACATTTTCACTGAAAAAACACTGCCAAAAATATTTTTGTTTTTAAGTTTACACTTGGTTTTAACAAATGTTTAGATTATAAAAATTTATAAAATTCGTTTTCGTAAGTTGTCCCAGAATTTGACGTACTGGTTTTTTGTTTGTTTGTATGCTGTGACGGAGGCGGTGATATCTGCGTTGTGGACGGCACAGTCGAAATTAAGATTAACACTGCCACACAAAAATCGTTTCGTTATCGAAATATGTGTGTATACGTCTTCAGCTTTCTGAAGGAATGTTATCGTTTGAATCCTGAAAATTGTTTTTGAGACGTAGTAACTCAAAAAAAAAAAGAAAAAACCTTATTATGTACAAATTTTTGTTATTTTTTTAAATTAGCATAAAAGCCATTAAAAATTAATTGTAAAAAAAGATTAAAAATTAGATTCTATAAATAAATTAATTATAAATAATATTTAAAAAAAAGCTTTTAGTAAATGATTTTAAAAAACAAAAATAAACTTAATACAATATCTTTTTTAATAAACTAATAGGTTTGATTACCTTCCTTTCAGAGCATTTAAATAAAAATATTTTTTTTACAATTAATAATTATATTTTCAGATTTTTATTAAAATGTTTCTGGATTAAATTAAAATTATTATTTTTCACTAGTTCCCCGCCATTTCATTAATAAAAAAATATTTTACAATGATTTCTTTCCCCTAATCACTCCACATCGATTGCCCTGATATTCCTTAAATCCTGCTGTTAAAAGTAAAAATACTTTTTATCATTATGATTTCCTTTCATCATTTCACATTGATTGCAAAGTATCTCATCTTCTTAGCATACATAAAATCAAATATAAATTTTTGAACCTTATTTCCAAAGTTAGGGGGTAAAGTTAAAAACATTTTTAAATTTTTTAATTCCGATTTCCCCTTGTCATTTCTAATCGATTGCATGTTTCTAGCTTGTATAGGTAAAAAGTTATTTGAGCTTTTCCTCAAAGGGTGGGGGGGGGAGGATACGCAGGTCTAGTGAGGTATGAAGGTATGCATGGTAATTCTTTTTAAATAGCATCAGTTTGAAATGACATATCTAGAAATTTTTATATGTTTGGTGTAAATGTTAGTTCTTAGTTCTACGAAAAAATAAAATTATCATACACAAAAAAAAAAAAAAAATTTCACTAAATTATCAATGTATATCTACAATACGATACTTGACTGATTCTAAATTTGCTATATTTCACATCAAAATGAGAAACTAGACTCAAACCATAACATAAATTGAAAAATAAAAAGTTGATTAAAAAAAAAAGAAACTATAAGCTATCAAAGATTATTTTCTATCTCTTAGTTCAAAACGATATTTAATATGTAATTTTTATGGAGATACTAGCAAGTAGCGTCAGAAGGAAGTATTTTGTTTATTAAGGAATTTTGAATGTCCATAACTTGCTCATTTTTAAAGATTCTTCAAAAATAACCTCAAATACATATTAGTGAAGTAAAACCACTGCAAGTAACAAATTTAGTCAGAGGCGGATTTAGACAAATATCAAAATGTGAAACTAGACTCAATATCATAACAAAACTTGCAATTTAAATTATCATTGATTAAAAAACAAAAAAGCTATAAGCTATTAAAGATTTTTTGACGATGTTTAATATGTAGTCTGTATAATGGATATGCTAGCATATGACGTAAGTATTTCCTTCTATTTTTAAAGATTCTTAAAAAATAACCTTAAATGCTTGTTTGTGAAGTAAAAACATTGCAAGTAATAAATTTAGTCAAAACACCCTATAATTTTCTTAATCAGAAACTTAATGATCTGGCATCTTAAAACCGTATCCAACACAATTCGCTTTTCTCTTTTGTGAAACATGTTACGCGGCTACTGGTTGTGAATTTTGTAAAGACGCCGCAGATCTATTTTTAAATCATACAACAACACAAGACATGTCCGACGTCGTATATCCTCGTTGAAAGCATTTGATCCAAGAAATTATTAATAATAGTATTTTATTTACAATATACACATAATCATATTATTTTGTTCGAAACGTTTTTTTATTTTATGTGGTTGTTTTGTAATTTTATTTTTATCGTTATCGTTAAAAGTCGTCCAAAATTGATTTTATTACATTTCGTTTTTAGAACAATACTTTGAATATCCGATCTATATTCAATATGTTGATATATTCAAATCGGAGATATGCATCTTTACGACATTTTCACCAAGAATATAATAATAAAATTAAAAATTTTTCAAAAAAATAGAACCGATTTTAAAAACAATGGACTACAAGGTAAAAAATGACATTCAAAGTCGGCGCCAATGAATCCACTTTTTCCTAACAATATACTTCTTCGTAACTTATAAGTATTTTTTAACAATATTTTTTAATTTTTAGTCCATTTTTAAAAAGTCAGTTTTTTTTTTTTTATTATTTATTTTTTGGTTTTTGTTATAAATTTGATTTTTGGGTGATTTGTTCGTGTTTGTTCTACATATTTTGTTTGTTACAACGCACTTGAAGTCTTTTTTCGGTGAAAAGCAAACCTCGAAAATGGACTAATTTATAAAAAATCTTGCACTACATACATACAAAGAAAAGCATATATCATATAAGTTAGGTACACATTTATCTTGAAAAAAGTCCATATCTCGAAAACCACACAACCGATTTTGATAAAACTTACACTGATCCCTAAATTAAAAGATATACAATTGTTATCCAATTCTTAGTTTCTGAGAAATACTTGCAAAAGTATATACAAGGGCATACGAACATTCATATACTTGGCATAGTGGTTTAAAAGGTCATATAGACTCACATTTACGAATATTATATATTATATACAAACGGGTAGAATTGTTAACAGCCTTTTTTGGGTTAATTAAATATGTTGGGTTAATTAAGTTGGTTATTTAAATATGTTGTAAGTACTTTGATATCAAAGTTGATTTGTTTATCATTCTTGACATCATTAAAATACACAAACCATGGAGTCCATACAGTTAAGCATGGACTACGTAGTTAGTAAATTATTGATAAATTTTTATTTAGAAAAATAGAATTGATTTTAAGACACAATATGCAATCGATTTACAAACTTTCGAAATAATCATAAAATTATATTCGCATTAAAATATTTTTAAGAAAATATTGGCAAAATATTGAATGAAATACAATTTATTTTAATTCATAAAATAAATAAAATTTATTAAATATTTAAATATGCATATTCTGTTCATATAATTGAAATTAATTTTTAAAACAACATAAAATAACAGTGTAACTAACAGTGTGAAATATTTAAATATCTGGCGTTGTCTATCAATATTTTTAATTGTTCACATAAATGTAAAAGACTAAATACGTAGACTATAAAGCTAAGAATATATTATTTTATAATAATATGTATTATCACTATTATTACATTAATAATAATATATATTATGCTAATAATAAGTATGATAAGTATAACAACTAATGGGTCTATTAGTTGTGGTGAATCTAATGAGTTTAGAAAAAATGTTTCAAACAGAAACTGTTTTTAAGAAACACAAATTTTTTTGTTTCTGAACTTTCCTTTGGCTTTAGACAACATTTACTATACACTCAATTATTATTACTATGATCACCGGCGAACTGTTTTGAGTGCAATTGTCAGATTCTATAAGCAATTGGAAGGTCCCCGGTTCGATTCCCAGCAAATGTGTAATGTTTACAATTTTATGCATGTTTCATATCTTCATGTATGTAAATGCACGTCGGAAAAGATTTTAGTGCAAAAAAGTAGATTATACAAAATTAGGACCTTATAGAAAAAATAGGGAGTCACTCATTTTTTTTAAAAGATCGTACTCATCTTATACTTACTCTATAAAACCCACATGACAAATTCGTAAGATACCTCACTTAAGTATCACCGATTTGTTTTGTGGTGTTCTTATGAAGAAATTGCGATGAAATCTGTTAACCGGCATAGCTTTTATTTGCTACATGATGTATGCCTCTTAGAAATTCTAGTATAATATATATGAAACATAAAATATTTGACCGTTTCTAAAGTAAGCTAGACAAATTCTATAATTTATTTTATATTAAATTAATAAATTTAAATATTTCACTGAGCAGTGTACAGACATTTTTATAATGTGTTGTTTTAAAACATTCTAAAAATATATAATTAATAATATCAATGCATTTAAGAAACTTATACAGAGTGTTACTACTCTAAAGTGATTGGCTAAAATTGCGTCGAAAAAAAAAAACATTTTTTAAAATAAATGATAATTGAAAAGCCGGATCTTTTAATCTTGCATAGAAAATTGTATAGATTTTGTCAAAAGTAAAAAAATGAGTGGGAGTAATTTTGGATCGAACGAAGTAAAGTCTATGTTTTAACTAAACGTTTTGACTGTATAGGTATACATACTGAAGCCTGTTTTAATTGAAACAAATCGTATCTGTATTCACAAAGTTTACTGTATGTAGAAAGATCTACAAAAATACGATCTTTAGATACTAAAATAATTCCTTTTTTTTTTATTGCAACTATAATTTTTATTGATACCTCCCCCTTTTTCCCTGGGAAAAATTCCCAATTAAACCAACTGTTTTCGAAGCAAGAGAGGAAGATGTGTATTTTGTAATCGAACCGAAAAAATCAGGAAAATTACGAAAACTATTATTTTTTATTTCTCCTTTTTGAAAAAAGTCTTTAAAAATATAATGTTTTGGTCTATGCAAGCTAGAAAGCAAATATAATAATAATAATGGGGTTTTACCTAAGCTTATATTCATATACATTATAAGAGAGGCATACACTTAATTATTTTTAATTTTGTTATTTATTATTAAACTAAATCCGATATTACATTAAATTCATGATATGGATGGAGCCGGTAACTTCGTTATTATCCAAGCAAAAAACCGGTAACTATTAATTTTAATCTACCAACAGTTAATGTCGAGATTCGAACCTGCAACATCCTAGTCTTGGTAGTCAAACGCTTAAAGGTTGCAACACCTTTACTCGCTTGGCTACTAAGACGGGTAACTTTAACATAGAAAGCAAATATAGACGAATAGATGGCGGTTAGATAGTAGAAAATGGATTACTAATTAATATTTCTTCTGCTTGAAATAGACTTTTAAGCTCAATATACCCGGTTATTACGGATATAAAAAGTAACATTTTTGATGAGAGAAAGTATGCCTATCTGTATTAAAATACATAGCCATACACAATATTATTATTCTAAACAATGACCTGATATATTGGATGAATATGCTTGCGATCCATAGCGTTGCGTTCAGCAGCTCTGGCTATAAATACTTTATTATTAGCTAGATATTTACGTCATCATTACAAATTCAATCGTATACATATTATTTTATATGTACTAGAAAAATAGAAGAATATTGTGTTTATATTTATTTATTTATTTGTAATGTCACTGCGGGAACTGGTAGCAGAATATAAATACATCGAAGTGTTCGAATTAATATTGGATAGTTTAATTTGTGCACTTATTTTATTATTTTTAGTAAAATACGTGATTTTTTACTTATATCGAAATTGGGAAACATATCCTTTGCAGGATTATACCCATTACTCAGCCTCAAGAGTAAACTGGACAAACGCTTAAAGCATCTATTTTAGAAGTCAAGCATCCGTCCATTACTCACGTACACAGCCCCCATCTGCACCAACGTTATTGCATCTTTGCTTATCTTGAAAATACAGCAATTCCAAAAACTTTGCCTTCTAGTGATCACGAAAAAACCTTTAAGATTTCTGTTCGAATCTCTCCACCTAGAAACTGGACATCCGACTATTCACAACTTTCCTAACAACCTCAAAATCCTTTTTCCTTTCTCAAAATCTTCTTGTAAAAATTATTTCCTGGAAATCAACGAACTGTGTCAATTCGACCAACGTTCGCTCGTTTTCAGAAAATGATTTTCCATGCATTAAGTTGTCTTGCATTATTATTATTATTATTATGATGTAAATAAAGACTAAAAAAATATCGTGTACCTTGATTTACATATTATACTGTTACCAGTTCTTGAAGTATGTATGTATAAAATTATATTATTTATTTATTTATTTTATTTTGTTTGAAAAACTTTATGGACCATAATGATATTACTTTAGAGTTCGAGTTGTACTGTTCATCTTTCAAATATAATCAATCGTAAAAACATATATAATTATTGAATTTTAGTACATAAAATGTTATGATCTATAAATGTTTTACAAACAATCGTTAGTCATTGTTTAGATAATATATATCATTAATTTTAATAATTAATCTTTATTTTACATCCGGATTTCTATTAAACTGTCCATTTTTGAATATATGTTATCGTTTAGTGCTCAAAATTATAATAAAGTTGGCATGATTTCTTGGACGTAAACAAATCAAAATGGATTAATGATTTGTCGAATATCTGATCATATCACATTAATTGCCAAAATTATCTTCTTCCTAGATAGAAAAAAAAAATTTGAATTTCTAAAAATGAGAGGGGAGTTAAAAAAAATTAAAATATCCTATTTTAATTGTTTAATTCACATTGAATGCGAAAACCGCAAAACTTTAAAAGAAAATATGTTGGTATTTTTGGAGATCAAAGGGTGAATTGCTTGAATGGGTTAAAATCGACTACCAAATATGGTCAAAATTGGACAACGCCTTCGAAAGTTACAGCGATAACAAAGAAGTTACCATTTTCGGAAAATAATAATAATACAATAAGAGAGGGACAGAGTCCTTAGCACTGAATCCTATTGGTCTACCACACTGTCAGTCCTGTTAGAAGATATTTTCTCAACTTTACCCAGATCAGATTCATTCAGTAAATGGCTGAGTTCTGGTAGATAAAATTAAATATTCTAAAAGCCATAAAATTTCAAAATTCCACAGCTAATGATTTTGAGTAATGCAACGTTTGAAATTACTACAAACATGAAATTTCAAAAAGAGGAGGCGCAACTGCCTAATTTGAAATTGCATTATTCTACACTGACTTTTTATTGAGTTAACTTGAAAGAGATTTCTCTATTTTGCGAACATTTTTTTCCATAATATCCAAAATCTTTCTCCTTGAGAAATAGATGTGGATGGAAGTATGAGATCGCAATAATGTTCGATATTGTTTGCTCATTGCAATAAAAAGCTTACATGTTTATAAAATTACATAAAATAGGGTGTAAGTACCATTTTTAGGGTTCCGTGCAAAATGAAAAGAGCTCTTATAATTTTACAATTTTTAGTATTTTTTTTTTATCCAATAATCAATAGTTCAGGAATTTTTGTCTGAAATTACTTTGCCTGAAAATATAGATTTGTCGCCGTATTTTTTTCGTTGTGTGATGATTTGAGGCGTTTATTAAAATGTAATGAAATTATTAACACAGTTTAGGGAAAACTTAGGGAAAAAAACATGATTATTATAAAAGATGGATAATTGAATCATTTTTACAAAAATCCATCATTGGTACAAAATCTGTAGCCGATTTTCTATAGAGAAGAAATTCGAGTAAAGTTCTATACAGAAGAAAAAATGAATGAGTATAATTAATAAATATTTAAAATTGATTGTAGTATTAAAAACTAGACCTAATAGACAAAAATATATGTTAATGACCTAATTTTTTAACTTAATTTATCTATTTATTTTTAAAAAATTTTTATATTTAATATAAAAACTGTTATATTTAATATTATGATGAAAACTATACAGTTTGATAATTAACACTTTTTAAAACGTTCAGAGGAACTGAGACTACATTAATCTTTTATTATTTATTAATGATTTTTTCTTTCGTTTTAGGAACTGCTTCATTAGTTAGTCGATGAGTGATTTTGGTTTAATATAAATTATATAGAGTGTCTTTGATTGATCTGTACAACGCTCTAATACACAATGTGTACAGTGTGGTTGTAAATTGCATTTTTAATCCTTGTTATTTTTGCTAAGATTGATAGCGATCCAACTAATGAACAAAAAGAAATTATTCTAATATTCTAACATGTATGAGAAAGCAGATGAGAAATTAATTTTTTAATCACTTCGTTTTAATAAGGGCAAGTTGTTGTACCGCTGTGAATTTCGTGATCGTCCATAATAAATTTTCTTATAATCTAAAAAAAATTAAAAAACAGTAATATTAAGTCAAAATTTTTATTCTATTTTCTTTAAGAAATTACTACAGAACTTTATTTGGGTTTAAAAGAACGCTGCTTTGACTTCGTACTTGCTGCAGATACCGTAATAATGGATGCTTCTTCCTCTTCTTCTTCTTCCATATCAAGTATTTCAAAGTATGTAAAACTTAGTGGACGAAATGCACATAATAATTCAAATGCAGCATACGATGTCTCATAGACGGTTGCATTTACATGACGTTTTGTTGTATAATTTGCTGATTCTTTATATAATTGATAAATGTCCGCAGCAAATGGAATACCTTTAATTGGATTCAATAAGATATTAGTCAATCATACCAATGTAAAGCCTTCTTGACATTGTTCAAGTAATTTAGTCAAGTAGCAAGTTGTCCAGTTACTTGACGTGTCTGAACAACAACATTTTCAATCAAGTGTTTAGTCAAGTTGTTTAGTCAAGTGAACAAAACTAAAAATCTAATTTTTTGTACGAGTGGTATCAAACCTGATTTTCAAAAACAGGTAAACATAAATAAATGGAAAAACCTGCTTTATATTTAGCTATAATCAGTAATTTATTAAGGCTATGTTCCGATATGCACTGCATTTTAACTGTATACTGGTAGAGTCACCGGCTGGTAATATTCTATTATATGAAATTATATTGTAGGGCTGTAACTGTTTATAGAATACTGTTAAAAATCAGTGTATCTCGGTACAGAAACTTCATAAATAACTTAAGTAATTTAATAAATTATTAGTATAAATGAATTTTGATCAAGTGTTTAGTGATTAGTTAGTAAATTCCTTAGTACCAGCCTTAATATTTTTACCAATGAGCAAAAGGTTTTACCGAACTTTACCTTTAATTGGCGTCATATCTAATTCCAAGTCATCT
This sequence comes from Chrysopa pallens, assembly GCA_020423425.1. Classification (NCBI taxonomy): domain Eukaryota; kingdom Metazoa; phylum Arthropoda; class Insecta; order Neuroptera; family Chrysopidae; genus Chrysopa; species Chrysopa pallens. The sequence goes on from JAEMTY010000104.1 coordinate 23,034, forward strand.
TCACTGCAATTGATTAAAAATGCATGCCATTCATCTGTAAAAACAATTTTAAATTTACGCCCTTCAATTTCACGCAATTGAAAGAAAATTTTTCGTATTCCTGCATGAATATTCCATTTTGATGTTTGAAATTCATATCCGAATGCTATTAATGCCATACAATAGTACACATGCCGTTCTAATATCCAATGTTTTTCTGTCGTTTCTTCAACATATTTAAATGTATCAAATGCTGGGAATATATCCAAACCACAATGACGCAGTTTACCAATTAGTTCGTGTAAATGAAAATATTCACCTATTCAGTTGAAATAAAAACATTATATGCAAAAAACTAGCCATTACTTCGCAGAGTGATTGATTTTAAAAACACTAATTGATAGATATTAAAATAAAGAGAGTCGATTTGCAAAATTACCCAATACACAAACTATGCTGCCAGTTATCGATACTCTGGATACTGACCTCCCTAATTTTTCCTAAATTTATTAGTTAGTCAATTTTCACAACAAGAGTAGAACTCGCTTTGCTTGAAACATACCATCGAAGTAACCAATGTCAAGTAACATTTCTTCTCAAGTCAAAACACCGTGAGTTAAAGAATTTGAAATTAAAAAAATGTGTATCATTGAAAGGTTATTGCAGTTGATTGCTACTTGGGAAATCAACGAAAGTATATTTGTTAGGCACATAATTTTTAATTACCTAATATGTTCCAAGTTTTCGTTTGATTTTCATCAATACCAATAATCTCATCCAAACAAAACTTATTCGACTTCATTAAAATTTTAAATGAAAATAAATTTGTATCCAAATTAAACATTAATGTTTCTGCATCCAATGGCCTCATTGACCACCATTTAAATGGAAAACAATGATGACGATGAACAATGAATGCAAATATACCAAATTGTCCAATACGAAATTCAATATTTTTCCAATTCTCATCAACTTCACATTCATAAATATGATTGGTTGTCCAATTATTACTATATTCATCCCAATAACATAATACTGGTTTATCAATCCAATAAACATTTTGTGGTATTTCCATTTTAACGTGAACCATAACGGCTATTCAAAGACAAGGAGGGAGAATATTGAATTATTTCTGATTTATTTCTGATTTGTTTTGACTTACTTAGATAGTTTTCTTCTTCAGTGGTCTGATCCTGAAGTACATAATCCGATGCACTACTCCTAATTTTCGATTGAACTTCTGTCAATGATTTTAAGATATTTTTATGTTCTTTGCTAATTAATTTAAATGATTCATCTAATAAACCAATCGATATATCATGTTTAGGTGGACGTAAGTAATCTACTGATGACAAGTCAACTGAAAATAAATGATTATTTACGCAATAGAATCAATGTTTAAGGATAAAGCATGGATTCTATGCATATACCACGAGACTCAAAAATTTTATTTGAGCATCGAGTTGTTTTATTAGCTTTTTGAATGTCTCAATTTTCTACGCCAAAAAAATTCAATACTAATAATAAATAAACTCTTATGTTTAAAAATGTACAAATATGATAATTCTAAATATTTAAGTAAGATATATTTATTAAAAGGCAAGATTTTATTTTAGAAATTAATTGAGAATGTCCTTAATTCCTTGAACTCAAAGTATAGTTTATTGCAGAATTCTAACAGTAATTTGGGTTTGAACCGAGTTTGGATCAATAAGTGTTACGATTTGAAATAATTATGTTTTCTGAAGATAAGTCAAAGAGATGATTGAAAACAGGCGTATAATTGGAACCATCAGTCATAAAAAAATTATATAGACTCAAGAATGGCTCGGAGCCTTCATAAGCTAAAATGCTGTAAATTAAATAATCAATTAAACTAATAAACAAAAGTGGCAAACTAATTAGAAAGGGCATAATCTGCATAGGCAATTTGCCAGTTTTTTTTAGATCAAACATCTACAAACGTTTTTATCAAAAGTTAAATTAATTGCAGGGTTGAGGGTAAGATAAAGAATGGAAGAGGCTGGAGTAGACAATCATGGGTTCGACATACGTGGAGGAAACATTAAGGCTAATGAACTGATAAGTAAGCTACTAAATGACGTTATAGACCCATCTCTCCAATCAAGGCGCTCATATCTGTGGGAATTGCCTAGAATAAGAACAGGATTGTAAACTTGTTTGTTACTTACCATTCAGAAAAAAACGCTGCATCCTAATGGCATAGAAAACAGACCAGTAAGAAAAATGAAAGGCAAGGAAAAATAGGGCAGTGAAAACGAAAAAAAAGCGGAATTATTTCAAAACGAATTGTCCGTATAATTAGTACTGGCAGTGCTAACACATTACACATAAAATTATTCAAAGTATTATGTATTTTCCTTTCCGCAATGTTCTATTTGTAGAAGTAGTTAAAAAATACTGCAGTGTAAACGTATATAAATATTATGAAAAATAATTACTCGTAAACAAATCTTCACTAGGATTCAGGCTAACATGATAAGGTAATTCAATTAATTTTCTCGGTAGCTGAAATGCAGTTTCAGTCACATCCATCATAAGACGTTTTGGTTGTGGAGGCACAATTAACAAATTAATATGAATTACTGAACCGACAATTAAATATTCACGTAAATTAAATCCATTCGATATTCCATCAAAATAAAATTTTTCTTTCTCTTCCAAACACTCATCAGTCGCCCATGAATCTAATAAATCACTTGGAACTGGTAAAATTTCACGATCATATGTCCAACGTTTATTGATAATTTCCGTTTCACTTATTTCTGGTTCAGGTTCTGGTTCCAGTATTTGTGGCGCATCTTCATCTGGATTCACATTTATCATTTTTCGTATACGCCGTTCGTATTTTATGTGTTGTTTTTGTTTCCATTGTTTAACAATATAATCGTAAAAATTATCCTTGTTAAGAGTAACAAAATATTTTTATTACACTTTAAAAATTACGAAATATACAGGGAAAGATAAGGTTATTGCAGGTAAGATTATTGTGAATGAAAAAATTGTAGGGAGAGTTGATTAATATTTGTTCATTATTTATAATTTCAAATTTAATAAAGGGGAGTTATAAAGTAGAGTAGTAATCAAATAGACCCTAATGACTCCCCTTTATTAAATTGAAATTATAAATATCGTAAAAATATTTATTAACTCCACCCACAGTTTCTTAATTAACAATAATCTTACCTGCAATAATATTTATTATATATATTTATTGATTTATTGCAATTTTTGATTAATTGAAAAATACGATAGATAATACCTCAAATATTTCTGGACATTCGGGAGTAGCATAACTAGAACATAACCAAGATTGATGATCATATTCCAATTCTAATATACGTATTGCAATATTTGTTAAATCCATTGTAAATGGAAATTCAAATTCACATTTCGGTTCATTAAATTTTACTAGAGTTGAATCCGAATTATTTTCATTTGGATTGGGCATTGGTATGGGGACTATTAATTTTGTCCATAAAGCAAGTGAAAAATATTTTGTTGTTTTATCAAATGTTGCCATTCGTACATCGTCCGATAAATCCATACGATTGTGACAATCTCGTAAAATATAATATGTACCTAGTTGTACAAATAATGTTTTTTAATCCTCTTAATTACCTCTTAACATTCAAGAACAGTTCCAAATTTGGACAAAATTATGGTGTTTTATTTAGTAATAAAAACATTGTAATTAACTTTAAAAAAAGTTTTTAAAGAACCTTTTCTGGTGATTTAAAAATTAATAAAAAAAGTCTCTAACTGCCCAAACAATTATTATTTTTTATCGTTACTAAATAGAAGAATCGAAAACTAAATAATTGGTGGAAGAATTATTGTTACAGTTTAAATTTGAACAAGTTGCTAAAGATTTTCTTTACATATCTGAAGTAAATTTTACGGGTGGATTTATCGGCAATTTCTTAGATATGTCGTAATTACCACCTATAGTTTGTTTACTCGCATTTCCAAAAAAATTTACAAAACACTAGAAATCATGCGTGTATTGAAAATAACTAAAAAAAAATGCTAATAAAAAATTATAAAAAAGGATTCAAAAATTTCGATATCTTTAATTAAAATGTTCTTAATTCAAAATAATCAACAAAAACTAAACATATGATCAATTTTGATTTAAATTTTTTTCATTATTGATGGATTAAACTAACCGTAATTAATGGCTTTTTGTAACATTATTTTTAAATCTTGTATGATTAATTTCCATTCTTGTATTTGATTTTTTGATGCATTTAATGGTTTGTTTATTTGATGATTTAAAGCTCTCAAAAAATACATAACTGATTCGGTGCGCTCAATAACATCATCTAGGGTCCATTCATCGGTCTTTGAACTCTTCCAATATTCAATATAAGCGTTCATATCTTGTACATATTTAGGATACGGTAATGGATGACAATTTACATACAGCTCCCATTCATTGTTATTTCTACAGTTAATTACACCTAATTTTTATTCAGCGGTGGAGATAACAAAATAAGGCCCAGTGCACATCATCAGATTTTCTGATCAGAAAATCTGATGTAACTAAATAACATGTATTTTATATGTGACTCCGCACACGGTAAGATTTCTACATAAGACACCAGATATTCTGATCAGAAAATCTGATGGTGTGTGCGTACATATAATTTGTTAGTCAAAAAAGTACTTTATAAAATTAAAATATTTGAAAGTTCATTAGTTCATTGTTGTTCGTTATATGTATTCGAAGATATGCGCTTGCTTTATATTTTTGTCTGACGTCTGATCAGATTTTCTCATAAGAGTTTCTTATAAGACTGTTCGATGGTGTGAGCCGGGCCTAAGACAGTAATACGTACCGGGAGGCACTTTCATAATTCCATGCATTCTGTTCCATTTCCTTAATTTTACCCATAGTATCATTTAATTGTTGCCAGCGTATTGGAACTTGCTCAAATTCAGTTATTTCACGATTCTCTAAAGCAATACGTAAGCGTTCTTTACGTTCAGCTTCAATTTTTTTCCATGCTGCATATTTTATGGCCATCATATCACGATATTCGTTTGCTTTCGTTTGTAAATAAGATGCTTTCTGTTTCTTATTGAATTTAGCAAATTTAATCTTTTCTGCTTCTTCTGCTTTAATTTCTTCAGGCGTTTTCTCTGGTTTAGGATCATTTTTATGCTCTTCTTCATATATTGTAATCCATTCATCTAAACTTGTTAGTTCTACTTCAATTTTTGGCTTCCTTTTCTTTTTCTTACCCATTGTCTTAAGGATTTTTTTAAATCTCTATTAATTATCCTAATTGTATTAAATAAAAAATAGTCACGCAATAAAAATATTTTTAAAATAAGAATAATAATGTTTTAAAAAATATTTTGGAAATATTTGTACCTAATATTTTGTTACTATGGTTTTATATTAAAAATTTTAAATAAAAAAACCTAAAGTATATTTGGAACATAAAAAGGTGAGTTTTCACCAAATGTAAAAGAGAGAATTAAATAATCAAAAAGTTGTTGATTTCAATTTTTCACAAAATTATTGAGATTATGCGAAAAAAGTGTAAATATAAAAGTTTTAGATCTTTTTATTACCTACTTTTCTCCATAGGACTTTTACCGGAAATCGAGATAAACCGTGTTTTATCCCTTAAAAACTCCCTTCCACTTCCCGACTACAGATCGCCCGTAAATTATTTTTTATTTCATTTTTGTTATATTCTCTTCCGTTTCCAATGGGTTTCATACCTACGGTTAGCCCCGCTAATTTTGGTTAACCTTAGGGTCTAGTAGTGAACCAATCAAAACACCATATATAAAAAGGTTAAAATTATATTGCTACCTGAGATTAATCAAGAATAGGATATCAAAATTTATTGTGGTAAATAATTTAAATGCAAACTTATTAGAGATTTTTAAATCTAACTTACTTATTAAAACTCTAAATATTTTACTCTTCAAAATTTATTTAAATATTCTACATGACATACAGCGAAAGAAGTAATTTTTAAATAATATAGCAAGTTGAAAAATGCTATAAAAATGCATCGAAATTAAATTAAAAATAATAATTTTCCAAATTTTTTTCAATTAATATTTATTAAATTTTTATAACATTTACAACAACTATAAAATAAATGATTGTTGATTTTTATTTTTGTGGACAGTATAAATAAAATTATTATTATATTTATATTAATAAAACTCAATTGAGTAAAATATTGATCTTGAAAAATATTTATTAGTAGGATCAATATTAAACTCTTTCAACTACATTATAAATATCAAAATATCATCGAAAAAAAAATTCGTTTTCGTGTGACCCCTTTAAATCGGTCTATCACCAGTCGGTGGATTAAAATATTCCCAATGGTGATGATGGACTGGTTCAGTTCGTGATGAAAATCCTAATAAAATTAATGCAGCCAATAAGACAATTAAAACAATTATGGCTGTTCTTGCATCCTGTTTTTCATCACCAGAATTTAAATATGACGTAATCTGTATAATAACTTGACGTATTGAATTTGATGCTGATGAATGACATGCGCGTAAAAGTTGAGCACTTAAATTTGGTATTGATGGATCAGGAATTGTTTCAATTTCAGGATCAGGAATTGGGGCGTCACTTGGAGGTGCGTTACTAGGTGGAGGCACTATTGCACTCGAAGTAGGTTGTGTGATATTTTGATAAAATGATGGCGGGAGAACGTAAATATGTGGGTAAGGAACTGCTTGTGAAACAATTTCATTTACAGTTGATGGAATTTTCGGTGTCGCTGTGCTCTCATTTGTTGTTTCAATCGATACAGATGATTTCGCTTCTTCTGTTGGAGGTGGTGGTAAACTGTCATCTGTGTTTGTGCTTTCTTCTTTGTAATATGTTATCCGTTTTTCTACTTCTGGAGGAGGTATTGTTGGTACAGGTACCGGCTGGCTGATTTGAATTGATGATTGTATACGATTTAAAATTTCCTCAATTAAATGAGGAGGTAATTTAATTTCATCTGTTGCTATTGTACCCGATTGTGAGGTTAAATCATTTAATTTTAAACTCATACCATCAATTTCAGATACCAAAAGTTTTTGTGCCATTAATTCTGATACTGTTAATCGATCAACATCTAAATCAGATACTTGTAGTCGTTGTACTCGTAATGTTTCAGGTAAAGCAACATTTGTACTTGGTGCGGATTGTCTTGGAGCATGGTGTTCAACTTTTTGTGTAATTTCATGATCCCCAACTGGTCGACTGATTAATGATGATTGTTCTGATCTTGCAAGACGCACTAAACTTTCTTTTAAATAAGTTTCGTCGCATGGTTCGACTGGCGATTCTGATAATCTTTCATGAGATTGTTGCTCTAATATACCTCGTTTTGGTACTTTGATTTCATCAAAATGCCGATCTAATGGATTATCTGATATATCAATTGATGGTGATATTTCAGAGCCTGTATAACCTTCTTCTGATGGATCAAATGATATTTGTTCTATCAAAGTTCTTCGTTTTATTGGTGGTTCCTCGTCAACAAATTTAATTTCCTCTGAAATATTTTTTCTATTTGTTGGAATTATAATAATGTCAGTTGGTTCAGCAACTACTTCCTCGCAAACAAAATCTTCTGGCAGAGGGTCAGTTTGTGTTGAAATTTCTACTTCTTCAATTGAAAATTGGCTAAGTACTAACGGCAATGTCGAACTATCGCTTCTATTGCTCGAAATTTTTTCTGAAATATCTTGTTTCTCAGTACCTTCATCTAACTTTTCTGGTATATCAACTGCTCCATCATTATCAACAATGTTTATTTCTGGTGTAATATGCCTTTCATTATTTGGAATTATTTCTGGTTGTTGATTTTTTAATGTATTTGCTAAATTTTCTGCTTCAACCTCCAAACTTATTGGATGTACTTCAATATTAATTTGATTTCCATCTAAAAGTAATGTACCTTTAATGATGCTTTCATTACTAACTTTCGCTGAATGAGTTTTGTCTTCACTGGTTAAAAAGTTTGTATTCTCAATATTATCGGGATGAATTTCTTTTAAAATTGCATCGTTTGGATGTCGATTTGATTTTCTAGGCGGTCTTGGTGGGGCTGGTAAAGGTCTTGATTTCATTTTTTGTATTACTTCGCCAGACTGTAATTTTTTATGAGATGTTTCTTCATCATCAATTTCTATATATTCAGTGTCTTGTATTTGATTTTCTTTATCGTGTGCTGGCGTTGATTGTCGACTAGATGAATTCTTTCGAGAACTTCTTAATGTACTATAATTTCGTAAGGGTCTTTGAGGTGTATCTTCATCTTTTAAGCGTCTTGGTACTGTGAAAAATTGTGTATCTTTTATTTGCTTTTTCCTTTTGGTTCTTGGTGGTGGTTGGGCGGGAGTTACATTGCTATTATCTTTAATTTTTTCTACTTTAGCATAACCAGGTGGTGTATAGTTTCTAATTGGTGCTGATATTGAGTTCTGGTTATCGATACGATCTTCTAAAATTAATGAATCAGCTCCACGTGATGTGCGATCGTCATCGTTAATTGTATGAATTGTTGAACGAGAGTGTGATGATCGTGTTCGACGTTTCGGAACCGGGGGACTTTCTTCCATCGCGTAATTATTACTACGAATCTGCAAAAAAATGTTTTATAAGTTTTAAGGAAAGAACTAATCAGGTGTACCCTGAAGTAGTTTTGCACAATGGGTAAAATCTCAAGGGAAAATTATATTAAGAAGACTCAATTGATTATTGATGTCGAAATGATGTTGTGCACAACTACTTCAGCGTGACAGATAAACCATAATTGTACTCACTTCTTGCAAAGAGACATTTTGATCGCTTTGAAGTAAAGAATCATTAAAATGTTCTGAAATATTTAAGCTCTTCGCACTACGTAAACTTCGTTTACGCCTGAATGGAATTTGTGGCATATCATCATTTTCCAAAGCCAAATCATTTTGTGAAATAACTTGAGAGTCATGTTTTTTCGATACTACAGATCCTTTTCGACTTCTTGATGGTCTCGATGGTGGATAAGTTTTGAAATTGTCATCACTTTGATCAATTTTACGTTCTGGAATATTCTCTGTTGAAATTATCGAAACATCTTGTGAACAAATGCTCTGTTTCTTTTTTTTCCGCAAAGTTTTTGTAGGTGGAGTTTGAACGGGTTCAAAGACTGGCGACGAATCTCGTATTTTTGAGTAATCATCTCGGAGTCTTCTATCATATTCAATAAAATCTTCCCGATGTACGCCATTTTCTATCATTTGAGAAAGCGCATTAACTGGATTTTGAAATGCTTCACGTATTTCTGAACTCAGATATAAACTCACATCGATATTATCCTGGGATAAGCCTTTTTCTCTTACAAAAAATTCATCAGAATTGATTTCTTCAATGACCCCACCACGTTCAGAGCTAGCATAAGATCGATCCTCTCTGTGGCTATCTGGCTGTAAACTTTCTCCGGAATTCGTTGTACCGATAATTGCAAAAGTATTTTTCTGTTCAGGTGCTTCCGGTGACGGAGATAGCTCTGGTTCAGAAATCATTTCTTGTTCTACTATATGAGGCTTGAGTATAGCTTTATCAGCGGATATTTCTTGAGTTGGGCGTTGAACATCTTCTTCAGTTGTGTATAAAATATTAGTTGTTTGTATATTTTCTTGTTCCAAATCTTCTTCATACTCTTCATCTTCGTCTTCATATGAAATCGTCTTATTTGGATCTCGAAGTGGAATATATTGAACTAAAGGATCATTACTTGTAGGTGCTGGCGTTGGTGGTGGATATTCCTGGACATATACATTTTCTTTGGATTTTCCTGATTTTAATGATTCATCATCTGCATATTTGATATCAGAAAATTTATTAGCCCAACGTTGCCCAACAGGTCCTTTTTTACGTGGTTTACGGGGCATAGTCACCCAATCAGGAATATAATCGGTGAAAAATGTACTCTTTGATTTGTCATCACTTTGAACACTTTGATCAGTGCTCGTACTTAATGGCGCAGTGACAACAGTTTTTTGTTTTTTATTACGATTCAATATTTTTGGATATGTTCTAAAGTCAAAATCAAATCGCTTCTTTTTCGGCGCATCATCATCAGCTGTTTCTGAAGTACTTGTGGTTTTTTTCTGAGGCGATCTAAATTCAAAATCGAAGCGTTTCTTCTTCGGCGCATCATCGTCAGGTGAATCTGACGTGCTTGTGGTTTTTTTCGATTCTGAAGTGGTTGTAATTGTGGAAGTTAATGCAGGTGCAGCTGTAGTCTCTTTCGGTTTTCTACCAAGGGAAGAGAAATCAGGCATCTTTGGCATTGATATATCAGGCATTTTAGGCATTGATATTTCTGGCATTTTGGGCATTGATATATCAGGCATTTTCATTTTTGGTCGATCTGGCATTTTTGGCATATTAATTTTCGGTCGCTCTGGCATTTTTGGCATATTAATTTTTGGTCTTTCTGGCATCTTAGGCATATTGAATTTAGGTCGATCAGGCATTTTTGGCATTGAAAACTTTGGTCTGTCAATTTTTCTTGCTCGATCAAGTAAGCTTGGTCGTTCGCTTTTTGGGCGTTCAACTTTTACCTTAACAATTTTAGTCTTTTTGACCGGACGATCTGTGGGTGCTTCTCTAGTTTTTCGAATATTTTGTAGTTTGGTTTTAATTCTACTAGCGCTTGATTTCATTCTTTGTCCAATATTTGGATGATTGACCACTTCTTCTGTAGCAAGCGTAGCTTGTTTTCGACTTTCCCTTTGTAATGGCAATACTTCCAAAGCTGAAGAATCAACTTGACTTGTATTCAACTCGCAATCAGTTCGGGAATCGTTTGTGGTGGGTGTCGCACTTACACATCTAAAACAAACAATATAACTTTAAAATGACAGGCCAATTTTTGCATTGAATTGGAAATACCTATCATCTCCAATGCCTTCATCACTCATTGCAGCATCTTCACTTTGACCATCTTCTGGAACAATAATTTCTGTATCCAATGGAACTCGTAAAAATTTGCGTTCAGCTGATGATATACTGCTAGCATCATCAATATCTTCCATTTCTACTTCACGTGCCAATGGTGGTCCTGTTTTAAGGACTTCATTTGCCCGACTCTCTTCAGCTGGTGCATTTATTATTTCGTATTCGTGATCACTAAAACATTTAATAAATTAACTACTCACAAAAATTGTTTATTAGTTTCATTGCAGTTTAGTATCAAAATTAACACATTTTTCAGCTGTTTATAATAATCTTTGAAAAACAATTATTTTTTAATTTATCTTACTTTGGGGTTTAAATTTTTCTAAACCTGAGATACAAAAGAATAAATTTAGTATAGTAAAATGTTTTATTATATCAATTTTATTTGACCTATTATTAAAGACGATCTGTTTTTTGCGAGCTACAGTTTAGAGTTAAAAAAATTACCAAAGAATGAAATAGGAATTTTGAGAACCATAAATTTATTGGCGGCTGAAAAAGAAAACTTCAAATAATTGGCCTCGAAATTTGCATTCGTATTTTGGAGCTTTTGTAGGTTTTCTCGAATTGGCATTCGTAGTTCTTTGTCTAGAGTTTAAAATATAGTTTTTACTTTCTAATTTTAAGCAGTACAAATTTGTGGAATTTCATGAACCTACTCATGTAGGTATTATCTAGCTAAAATACTGAAAAAAGTGCATAGAAAATGTCGAATACTGCAATTCTTAATTTAAAGTTTAAATGATCTTTTTCTAGTTTTAAAGCACCTCATTAATTATTAAATGGGCCGAGAAAAAATAATATGTTAATTTCTATAATGACTTTTTTATATTATTAAAAATCAGTACAAAAATAATTTATTAAATATATACTTAAACTTGTTTTTTGTAAGTAACTTTCAACTACTAAGGTCCTACAGTGGCTATAGTGAGTATATTATATACAACAGCCCGCAGCAATGTTAAGCGATCACTCATCCAAGTACTGACTTTGTCTGATGCTGCTTAAAATTTTGTGATCGGTTGAGGTCAGTAATTACGTCACGTCAGTAGGAGTGAAAAATTTTTTAGTTTTGTTATACATTTGAAAATTTCGCTTGTACAATTTTAAAAGGCTAATATATATTGAAAGAATATTATAAAACGAATGCTTGTTTAGCTTAGGAAAGCTGAAATTGAAACAGTCCATTGAATAATATATTAAGAAAACTTGTAGTCTAAACATTATTTTTGATAGCTTGTCTTCAAAATGCCGTAAATAAAAAATAAAACAATAGCTGTGGTATTATTGAATATAAGATGGCCATTAATAAATCTTATGTATGTATTTGTGTATGTATGAATTGTAAATTATGATAGTATTTTTATTTTTGGCCGGATTTATTTGGCACAACATTGATCATTGAAAAAATGTGTATTATTATCAAATTTAAAATCTGAATATATATTTATAATTTTATTTTTATTAAAAATAAAAATTTTGGTTGTCTAATGGCATACAGGATATTGATTATCTCACCCAGAATAAAATTTTTGTGGTATATTTGTATTAAACATAACCGGTGACATTCGATTCATTGATGAATACCGTACAACAGGCGGTGTCCCAACAAGATTTTTACGAGTTTCCGGTAACAGATCTTCACTTTGAAAAAATTGACAAGCGCATCGTACATCTCTTGATGCGGTCGATGATTCTGAATCTTCAGAACGTGATCGAGCACGACGTGACCGTTGCGAATATGTACGCGGCTTATTGGTCGACATAATATTTTTTTTCCACTGTTTTAATTTATTTTATCCAATATCTAATACTTGAACCGTTGCCATTCTATTGAGTTTTATGAAAGAGAAATTTTTTTGTTGAAAAACAATAATAATTTTAATTGATTATAATAAAAAAAATGCAAGTACCTACTTTAAAAAAAACCACTTAACCAGATCTAATATTGTTTGCGACTACTTTATTTCAGAATTTTTAGCTTAGGTCATGACGAATTATAACGAAATTATTCGATATTGGTCGAAATAAATTATTTTTGTATGCCTCATATAATGATTGAAATGTAAGTATTAAGATTATTATTGTATGTTTAACTTGTCGCATATTGTAACATTTAATTTAGTTAGTATCAGTGTAGACACCGACGGCCGTATCTTCACTAAGTAATGTTGATTTTATATAAATGGTTACGATCATATGTTTAAATATATAACAATGGCCTTAATATAATTAGATTTCCCATATACGTTGTCTTTTATAAAAGTAAACAGATTAAAATGAATAAATTGCTTGTATTTCAGACACCAATCAGTTGTGAATATTCAAAATTCGGTGAGCGAAATTTTCTAAAACCGCGGTTTCCATTACATTTAAGAAAATTTTTTATTCTGGGATGCAATTTAATATGACAAGTGAAATTTCAAAACAAAACAAAAAATACCCTAGTAAAATAGCACATTTTTGGTTGTTTTGATTGTTATAAATAATTATACTTGTATCGTGGAAGGACACGCCAAAATTATCGGACTAATTCTATACAATTTTGATTTATTCTGCAAGTTAATAAATTTTACTGAGTAATCTGTGGACAAATGCATAGATGTAGCCAAACAGAATTCAGTTGAAATTATGATTGCTTGAAAACGACCACAAATTAAACATGGTCGCTATTAAAGCTGAATGTATTTTGGTGTGAACTTCAGCTAATTACTAAGCGAAAAGAATTTATTTAAAGTAGAAGCATGTACGCGTGTAATGAGTCCGATAACAGTCAAGTCCGATAACGAATGTTCTAGCAAAAAGAATAAAAATGTCTAAAGTAGTAAAGTAAAGACTCAAAAACCAAGAAATAGCAAATTAAAAAAAAACACTGTTGAATTTGGAATGGTTGTCGAATTAATACCCCCAAAGGCATATCCTTGACAGTAAATCCACTTACGCATCAATGTTTAATCTTCTATAACAATTTGGGGAGGATAAAAAAACTTAAAAAAGGGGCTAATAATTTGGTACCAAAAAATACATCCTTAATATTAAGTGAAACTACATATCTATTTTCAACTTTCTAGCTCAATTTGGGAAGGCTTTATAGATGTACATAGCTTTAAAAAAATCGAAAAAGAATTGTTCAGGAAATAAATACATTTTTATCAAATATTCTCAAAACCCCAAAATCGTTAAAGGGGTCATAAAACTGATTCATAACACATTCTTTAAATACAAATACAAATACATAGCTTAAATCGATATACTGTATTTTCGGGGAAAGTACGACTAAAAAGCTACTTATGGGACTTTTCTCAAACACTCACGTAAAAATTTGACCAAAAAAATATATTCTACTTACTTTAAAGTTGACCATTTATTATAATCTTCTTCCAATGATGTGGCTTTCAAAATTTTCTTATCTAAATAGCTCCGCTCTTCGTCAACTGACATACTCTGATTTTCCATCACAATTTTACTTAAAGACGGTGGTTTTTGTTGTCCAACAGTTTTCATTTTCACATCATTTTCACTTGATGGCATATCATTTTCATCCAATGATTTTTGCATTGGTATATCGTTTATATGAATTTCCACTTCAGGTCGTTCAATTGGCTCATATATGTGATCATCGTTAAGCTGAGCCTGGATTGTATGATCGATTGGAATAATAATGTGAGTTATACTGTTCGTTCTGATAGATCGAGGCTCAATAATTTTATTTATTTCTTGAATTTTATGCTCAATTGGTTCTAAAATTATTTCTGGCTTTATTTCAATTGGTGTTGATTCTTTAGATTGTTCAATGGATTCATTCTTTTCAATAATTGGTTCTAACATTCCATCTGTTTTCTTATTTAGATCAATGACCTGAGGTTCTTGAACTTCTTGAATAACAACACCAGTTTCTTCGGCTTTTGATTTGTCTATATTTTCAATAACTCTGACTTCTTCAGTTTTCGGTTTTTCTTCTGTTTCGATAACCTTGGGATCTTCAACTGTATGATTATCTTCTAATTTAGATTCTTCTTTCTTTCTTTCTGCTTCAATCACTTCAGGTTGTGGGACGTTAGAAGCTTTTCCTGATTCAATATCAATTTGCTCAGATTCAACATTATCAGGGTTTTGTTTTGCATCATTTTTCAATACCTCCTCAATTTGTTCTCGTATATTAGAGGACGTATCTTCAATCGGTAAGGAATTATCCGTATTATCAGACATATCAATATGAATACTGGTATCACTGTTACTTAAATCTGTGTATTTTAAATATGTCCATGGATATCTTCCTTCTTCCTTAGCACGTCGTATATCTTCCCACTTGTATGTCTTAAGTGGGACCGGTGGTGAATTTTTCTCTAGAAAAAATACTTAATATAATAAAAAAAATATCGTAAAATAATTTTTTTTTGATTTATCGTTCTTATAATATCGAATTCGTTAAAGCATTATCGTTTTGTAAATTAATAATTTTATTATTTTCGAATTTCAGGTTCTTTCAATTCACGTGATCATTTCTGAAAGAAGAAAAAAATACTATTTCTAGTTAAATTGAAATAATTTTATTGTGTATTGCCAAGTTTTGATATTTTTTGTTAAGTGATTCATTTTTTATGATTTCGTGTGTGTTGTACAAAATCTATTACAGTTTTCTGAAATTTTAGCGCAAAAAATGACGATTAAAAGAAAAATTAATAATTTTATTATTATAGACAAAAAGTAAATTTTTTGAGCTGTATTTTTTTAAAATTATTAAACAAAATATTTCCAACAACGTCATAGCTTAATTAAATCTTTGTTGGATATTTGGTCATAAAGAATCTACTTGCCAAATATTATCCCATCCAAAAATGTTGTGTACTTTGAATTAAGAAAAGTATCATTCATTGCAAAAAGCTCAAACAACTGACAAAGAAAAATATATGGGTAAGCCCTCCACGGTGGAGACAACAAGACATTCTATGGAAAGGCAAATTTTATAGCTTTGTTAACTTTACTCCTAAAAATAAGACTCATTTTTCAGACTTTCCAGTATTCTAACGTTAGAAAATCATTATTCCGCAAAGCAGTTATAGACGTAGATCATATTACTGCAAATTTTCAAACACATATTTCATTTTTACGAATTTAATTTAGGTACATAAGGGTGTTTGCGCTTTCACAAATTATGTATATAAACCAGGCTGAGTGGCCGAGCGACTGGGAGGTTGCAGGTTCAAACCCAGGCAGCGGTAATGTGATCGATTATAATTTATTGAGATTTGATTGATCACATTGTCGTCGCTTGGATAAGAACAAAGTAACCGAATCCATCCACATCATGGATTTAATATACTATCGGATGTAGTTTAAATAAATAACGATTAAAAATAATCATGTGGGTGGCGTCTGTTATAGACGCCTGATATGCCTGAAGAACCGGAGGCTAAACTCCATTATTATTCTTTTAAATAATGAATATTAAAAAAAAATTTGGCGTAGCTTTCACATTTTTTTGGTTTCCTTTCGAATATAATAGAAACAGCATATTGAAAATGGAAAGTCTACGAATGTTTGCCTTCTCTTCAGACTAGAGAAATATTAAATTACCGATTTATAATGCATCATAATTAAAACGCTTACCAATTGGCGCAAATAAACAGTGTTAATAGTACAAAATTATCAAATTTTCAACAAGAATTATGTGCAAAATTTAAAGTTATCACTAATTATTGTATATGCTCCATCGAATTCGGATAGCGCATACTACACTTATACTGAACGCAATTTTCGGTCTGTTGATCGAAGTATGCCGAAAAACTACTAATAAAAACTTACATTTGACAAATTTTATGAATTCAAAACTATTTAAAATCACTTTATTCATTTTTGTTTTGAAACAAAAAGCCAAAGTAACATTTCTTTTTTTCCAAAAACCGAAAGAAGAACTTTACTACACCCACAATAAAACTTTTATTTGAAGAGAAAATATTTTAATCTGTTTTTTACTTTTTGCCTTAAAACATTAGGAAATGTTATTAACTACGTTTTCACATATACGCTTTAATTACTGTGTGACCCATTTCGTACATATGTTAAAAAATAAACATAATCTATACAAACGTTAACTGAGTTTAAAAACATATTTACACGTTCAAAGTGTTTTCGCAATGTTTAAGATAGTTTACTCGTAAATTCACCGTTTCATTTTTTAAACTAAACTTTGATTGAGGATTTATTCGTAATAAGGCACATAAACCATCCATAAACCATAAACCACGTGTCTGGGCTTAGCAGTGGGGAGGGGGGCTCTAGCTGAAAATATATTTTCCCTAAAATTCATAAATTACAAGAGTACTTGTCAACATTTGTGTCAGAATGTTTATAACTATACAAAATTATAAAATATACATTTTTAATAAATAGTTTTTTTATAGAAAATACAAAATTCCTTCTTAATAAAAAAAAAACTACATTTTATCAGAATGGGGTATAAAAAGGCTAAGCATGGCTACATAGTTGGAAGGAGGGAATTTAAAGATATGGAAATTGAACCACGAAGTTTATGGACCCTTTGTAAACGAATAAATTAACATGTTAAAGTGTAGATTAACTTATTACAAGTATAATTAACAAAGCGTAAATAGACACTTTTTTAAAAGCTGTAACAAGACATGCGACAAACTTGAATATAATACGTCGTCCCATCTACAATTTTAATAGAGCGTAATGCTCTTAAAAACAGTTCAAATATGAGCGATCGCGCTTTTACATTTATAAACTTGATCGTGTTTTTATATTTTTAATGGCAGTTTAAAATATAAATTATTTCTTGAAGAAAGCTGTCATATTACTCAACTCTGTAAATGTCACCGACACAATAACAAAGTAGTGTAAAAATCTTATCTCCGTTTGTCACGAATGAACTACCTTAAATTGTAAAGTTAGGCTAAGAATATGCGAAATTTTAACGTGAAACTAATCTTGTAACACGTTACCGTACAAATCTATTCAGGGTAATATAAACGTAAAACGTAAAAATTATCATAATTCTAAAAATAAAAAATCGTAAAAAAAAAACTGTAAACTGTTACCAAATTAAATCGTTTTAAAATGATAAATGCTACATTTAATTTAAAATAAGATCATTAGTCAATGATTTTGATCGTGACAAAAAAAGAAATGCGAAAAACGTACGAGTGAACTACCTTTAATTGTAATAACTTAAGTTTTCGTAGGCAAACATAGTTTGCACAGTGTTATTTACATTTTAACGTGGAACTTATCTTTTAACACGTTACCGTACAAATCGATTCAGGGTAAAATAAACGTAAAACGTAAAAATTATCATATTTCTAAAAATAAAAATTCACAAAAATATGGAAACTGTTACCAAATAAAATTGTTTTAAAATGATTAATGCTACATCAAATTTATGATGCGATCATTTATCAATGATTTTGATCGTGTAAAAAAAAAAACAGAAATGAGAAAAACGTTTCAACATACCTTGTGCATTTGTTGTTACATAACAATCAATCGATTGTTGTATGTTATCATCACTACTACTATTAATCTTTTCTAATACAAATTTTTGGCTTGTGTCACTGGTAGGTGTGATTTGACGATTTATTGGAATGCAATCGATAGAAGGAGGAGATTCAACTTCGTTCAATTGCTCTTTCCTATTGCTATTATTGTTGTCCTTATTAATATCAATATCGGACATTTCTCATTTTAACTAAAACTACTCGTTAATTTCAACTCTCACATTATTATTCCTACCGATTTGTTATAATTTGATCTAACAACCACTACTCAAAAGTTACCGAAAAAAAAAAATTAAATTAAATTGATAGAAAATTATGCGTACCTTGTTCAACTTATTTCTATCAAAATCAACGTTTTTCTATTGCTCAATTGCTATTTTCGCATTATGTGGTGATGTCATTTTTTAGAAACATCGTTTTGTTGTGTTTAGAGTAGGATATAAAATTGTTTTGGAGGCTGGCCAGAAAATTATGGTGTCTGTGTTAGTTTTTTTTTATATTTATTTATTTATTTTTTTAAATTAAAACTATATAAATATTTTCTTACTTTATTTTTGTATTTGTTTGTAAAGGATGGCCCACAGTAAATTAATATTTAATTCAGAAGTTTTTTTTCAAATTCAATGTAGTCGAAAAGAGTCCAATTTTCGACATGATTAATAGAATAATAATTCTAAATTAAAATCAAAATAATTTCCATGTGTACATTTTAATAACCCTTTGAAGTCGACGCTGATCATCTCTCAGCTTAAAATTGATTCATTGGCATCGATTTCAAAAGTTTATTAGTCATAATTTAATTATTAAAGTTTTTAATTTAGAATTTTTAGTGGATTTGTAAAAAGACGGGTAAAAAGAGGCCCTATTACTAAGAATCAGCTGTCTGCCTGCCCGTCTCTCAGGCTGTTTCTTATGAATCGTGAATAAATTTAGTATGAATTGTTTGAGAGTTGAAATTTTCACAGATGCCGCTATAACAACAAATACTAATAAGCAGAATAAAATAAAAAATATTTAAGGAGGGTGGGGTATATAGATAATGGTACGGAAATATATACATACATACATAGTAAATAAACATTTTTATACATAGTAAATAAACATTTTAATATTTTATAGTAAATAAACATTTTTTGTAATAAAATCCACGCAAATTTAATAATTACCATATGCAAAATGATAAAATGAAATCAATGAGTACTTTTTCAATATCAATAAGTTTTGTTATTTTTCATTCAATTGAAATTTACAGTGCTTAAAGAAAGTTAAACAAATCTTATTTAATAAAATTATAATTATATTTAAAAAGCAAATAGCCAATTAGAGTTTATTTGATGGGCAATTCTGTATATATTTACTGGTTTCCCTGCGTATAAAAACATTTCAATTTAGGTGTGAAAAACTTTTGTTGCGATTATTCATCAATTATCTGTCTATCACTCTTCATTATGACTCTCTTCAGATTAATTATCAAATTTATTAGTCATTGCAAAATTATCTTTATTACTAAAATAGTTAATTATGTAAATAGCACATGTGTTTGCAGAAATTTATTATTAATATAAAATTCCCTTTCTATGCTATTGTTTTAATGGACAACTGATGGATATAGTCCGCCTAGGAACCAATCAGAACCAATGATTTAAAAAAATTTTTTTGTTTATTCGTATTTAGTTCAGATAATTTGAAAAACTTATTACTTTCATAATTCAAATTTTTCAAAATCATGTACAGTAAATAAAAAAAAAGATAAAAACAAAAATTGCGCCGATCTGTTTCTTGTTAAATTAAAAATATCCTGTTTTTATGGTGCATATTATAAATTTTCGGGTTTAAAATGAGCGTTTTATTTAGATAAGCAAAATGCTATCCAATAAAGACCATCAAAAACTTTAAATAATATTTTAAATAAACACGGCCCGTGTGTTTTTTGTTTTTTTTTTTTGGATTTGACTATACATGTGAATCAAAGCGCTCACGATCTCATTCGGACAAAATAAAAAATTATTTTACAATATTAAAATTTTTTCACTTGAATCTTGACAGTTAAAATAAAATGATTGCATACATAAAAACTAATATTATAATAAAAATAAAATCGATAGTTACTCCAGCTTCTACTTAATTAAATTTGAGGCCAGCGACTGAATATCACAAACATCGTTGAGATCAATTTAAGGTGAATTCAATATCTAACAATATGTCATAAAAAACTCCAAAAAGCTATTAAAAACCAGCTAAAATAATTATATTAATGTTTTATTGCTTTAGTCACCTTCTATTACATTAATGTCTTACCAGTTGTATACAAATATTATATAACTAAACAAAGGAAAAACATATTTGTATTCATATCTACTTTTTTAGTTTACCTTTGCAAATGATGTAAATGTTCAATAATTAAAAAAATTTTATTTTTAAAGAATTATTATTAAAATGTACAAAAAAACAAGCTATTATTTATAGTTTTATACTGAGCTTTCTAAAATACAAAACTAATCACGAATAATCAGGTTATTTTAGTATATTGTAGTATTTTAAATAGGCTAATTGTATTACTAAAAAACTGAACACATTGCCTATACGACAACATAAATGTAATTTCGATCAGTAACACTCAAATTACTGGCATGTTTTTGAAATGAAATATCATTTTGAAAATTGACATAGCAAAGCTAAATTAAACAAAAAACTGAAAAATGATTGGAAATTTGAAAATAACTGAAAATTTTATTCATTTTAGTCTTGTCTTGGTTAAGAATTATGACAACTACTTCGGTATTTAGGAATGGAAATAATCCAATTGGTATTTTATAATTAGTTTACTTCTTTAAGTTTTTAATTATCGACACCGTTTACTGTAAGTAAAAGTGCAAGGCTAAATAATTTTATGCTAAAAGTCTTTAAAACGCAGAATTAGACGAAAAAAGTAATATCTAATGTACTACAAAAAATCGTTAAGAAATCTTTGATACGCCCTGATAAACAAAAGTTCTATTCAATCATATAGAAACTGAGTAGGAAATCGATAGGATTGAAAAGGAAGTTTCATTTCCTATCAGCACGCCTTTAGTTTGCATGCCAAGTTTGCGCATATCATATTTCCTTATTTCATAATATTTGGATAGTTATTTTTTGAGTTATTTGTGCGCAAAATTAAAAGAAGTACAATACACATAACATGTGTTTTTTGTAGGTATCCCTTTCTGTGTTTATATGATCCTAATGGTGGACAGTACCCTTAATAGAAAAATTTGCTTATGATTTTTTATATACTCACGTTTTTTTTTATATATTTAAAGGTTTAAAGTTAAAAGTGTCCATCTAGTTTATAATAAAAAAAATTTTCCAGAAATTGGTGATGAGGTAGAAATTTTATAACAAAGAAATATAAATAATTCACTATAGACATTTTATATAGCATATAAATTTTATTTTCTTTAAATTCTATGATACAAAAAAAAAATTATCACATATAAGAAACATTTAATTGTGATTGAAATATCACTCACTTATTACATTATTTGTTTTTTATTAAATACTTAACACATACCAGCGCATAAAATCGTTAAAATCGTGTTGAAATTGATTTTATAAACAATATATTGACCAGGGTCGATATATAAACCTATTGGAAACGGACTTAAGACTTAGTAGTTTTGCCGTAAATGGAGATAAACCGTGTTTTACCCTTAAAAACTCACCCACTTTCACTTCCCGACCTCAGATCGCTCGTCAATTATTTTTCCTTTCATTTTTGTTATATTCTGTTCTGTTTCCAATAGGTTTGTTTCATCCTAGTATAACTTTTTACCATTTTTAAACGCTTCTACCCTGGTCTAATAATATTGATTGATACATCATGAATAATTATTATAGCATAAATTAATTAAGAGAGCGAAAAAATGAAATCTTTTCATATAAATCAAACGTATGCAAGAGTTATTACAGATGTTTAACGGTTTTTAATCAAATTTAAGCAAATTTTAAGCCGATAATAGGAAGGTTGACTGTCAAACTAGACTCAATACTATAACATAACTTCTAATTAAATTAAAATTGATTAAAAAAAAAAGAAATTATAAGCTATAAAAGAATATATATCTATCTCATTTTTGAAAACGATGTTGTAAATGTAATTTATATGGAGATAGTGACAGTTGACTTCCTATGCTCATATTTCCCTCTTTGTTTAATTAAAAATTTTGAATGTCCGCATCTTGCTTATTTTTAAAGATTTTTAGAAAACTAATTATCTATTAAATTTTGATTTTTTGACCCAATTTCTTAGTAGTCATCATTAGCATGAAAAAGATCGAAATTTATTCGAAACATCCCAGGGTTCTATTTGATAATAATAATATTAAGTTCCTATTGTACAATTCTGCAATAAATATTAGAAAAAGTTAAATTTATCTCATAATTTTTAACAAATTTATCTTGGAATTCTGAGGATCGTAATTTCAGAATCGTTGGCAATACAAAACTGTGAAAAACGAAAAATATAGTTGTAAAAATTTTGTATTTTAATTTATGCTATAATTATTAAGCAAGTATTACACGATACGTTTATCCAGTCCAGATAGTTAATTATTCGAAATAGAAAGGGCTTAACAGAGAAAGCTTATATCTGTTCTGTTATCTCATTACCTTTTTAATTACCAATTATAAAAACGTTATGTCGATCCTGTAGTTAAGGAACATTTTGCCACTGTGCAGGTGGCAACAGCTTATTTGATGATATGAAACGAATCGTGTAAACCTAGCTTTAGTACAACATTTCACATCCATGGCACAATACAAAATTTAACATTTTTTTAAAATAATTATTTTACACACAACAAAGAAAATATTTTTTTCATATTCTTTTTAATTTACAAAAAAAAAAAAGACAGAACAGCTCTCACATGTTTTCGAAAACGTTAGGAGAAGAATACTTCAAATACAAAAATAATTTTTGTTTATATATTCATAATTTATTAAATAGTTTGAGATTCAAGTTTACTATGTTTACTTCGAGCTAGCATCGTCATCCTGAAATTAGTGTACGTTTACAGGAGGTGAATATTCGGTCAAATAGCACAGGCAAGTGTTTTTAGTAGAAGTCGCACTAGCTACTTGTCCAAATACTCGTTTGGAACCTTAAGAGATACAATCTATCACTACCAATAAGCAATTAATCAGGAATTTTTGTTGTTAATTTCACTTTGTACCAAGCCAAAGACATGTAGACCCCGGTGCTTAAAGCGTCAACGACTATATACAGCAATATATTTTGGATTAGGATTTAGACTTTCGAAGTTGTAATAGGTTGGTGAATTTGCAGTTTACCTCCATACAAGCACTCAAACCTTGATGACTGTTATAGCCTTCCAAAATTGAGTCAGAAGCTTGAAAATTATATGTGAATTTATTCAGCTCTGAGGAAGTGTCTTTTGAGACTATCTATTTCCCAAGTCAATCGCCCTTTTTCGATAATCATATTTTTCGCAGATTTTAAAGCATTATATCATACTGTAGCTCTTTACAATTAAGTTAAAGGGCTTATATAAGAAATTACATGTTTAGGCAATACATATTCCGGGAAAAATTCCGCAATCCATTAATTTTCTTTTCTTATATCAAAATTTATATATTTTCAAGAGTTTGTCGATACTTCGCATCTCCACAACCCATCGAAATTAGGTTATATGACTGAAAATTTGTCTGATAATTGAGCTAGAAAGTATTGTGAAAGTACATTCTTCTTAATTCTCCAGCTTTAATGTTTTGTTGGCCTCAAAAGTAGCTGAAGGGAAAGTATGTTGGTCTCAAGGAATAACTAAATGATCAAAATCCATAGTCAAAAGTATCTAATGGAAGAAAAATACTTTAAGGAGGGAATTTTGCTGCTGCAATTTTCTTTTCACACCTCAAAATACTATTTTTAAACGCTGGAAACTTGAATTTAAGGTCTTAGTGACATTTCCCAAAACCATCACTTTTATCTAGTACTCATTTCGAGATAATCGAACCGCATTAATAATATAAGCAATAGAAAAAATATATTGCATTTTTTATTTTTGTTAAATTTATCACTGAATTGTCATATAAAAAAAATTATTTTACACAAAAAATACTACTAATCACTTTTTAGAATTGATTCTAAAGGATTCTCCTTTTTTCTAGGTAACGTTGGTTTTGAATTGGTTGCATTATTATTAACACCAAGACAATTATTCCATTCTTCTAATGTAATTTTTTTATCTCCATTTATATCACAATATCTTGGTAATTTTTTACCACAATGGCGTAAATTTTTCTTTTGTTCAACCAGTGAACGAAAAATTTTCCATTCCTTCTTCTCTAAAAATTGACTGCCATTCTTATCGAAATAATTAAAACTCCATACGGCTGCTTTTTCTTCTCGTTTTTGTCTAAAAAATTTTCAAATTCATTTTATTTTAGATTTTCCAAATATTTTTATTAAAATATCTACCCATTATCCATTTTATTTTGTCCCAGTTTTTGAATGAAGAAATCGATCAGTTCTTTCAAAAATTGAATTTTTCGATTATCAGGACAACCTACAAAATAAACATAAATTATTTAATTAAAGAAAAAAAACTAATTTTTTTATTTAAAAAATAAATAAAAAATAAACAGATGGTAAAACTGCGATTGACAATTTTGGATTTCTGTTCATTATTATACTAATCAGCCTATAGTCTGATTGAAGTTTGGCGTATACCAGTCTTACTTTCACGAACGCTTGAATAATGACGATCCTATCGCTTGTAATAATGACCAATGTGTTGATTTTATATGTGCAAGGTATAAAAGATCGTGGAAAACCAAGACTGTTTGCATACAATATTACACTTAATTTCAGATTGCTTATAATATGAATAAGCACTTAGTAAAATTCCTTGAATAATTCGGAGCTCCAAAAATAACAAATCACGATTTTTAAGTCTAAAAGATTGGAAGAGAAAAGAAGAAGCTACAAATTAAGTATCTAATTCTAGAAGCTTGGCAGTGGCACAGCATCTGATTACGTCTTGACTACCATAAGTTTAAGTTGAACTATAACCATCACAGAAGTTGTCAAATTGAGCAGAGGACATTTTGATAACTTTTATCGCAGTCATGATACATTGATAGACTCAAATATTCTAAATTTTAGTCTTCTAACATACAGAAGTTGTCCAATATCTTATAATCGTTTCAGATTCTGCGCTGATGATGCTACACGTATCTTTTCAATCTTTAATCCGTAAAAAGTATAAATTTCTTTCCAGTTATGCCTGTATCCTATCCTTATCTCGAAGTGCCTATATCACCTATCCCTATTAGATTACAATTAGCTCTCATTGAAGATAACATTATCGTTGCACATTAACGCTTCCAGTCTTATCGATTCATAAAAACTTTTGGAACAAATCTTTTTGTTAATAAATGCAAGGAACTTCAAATTGGAATGACAAAAGTTTGATTTATAAAATATGATATAGAGAAAAATTTAAATAATTTTACTCGAAGGTTCTGAACATACCTTTCATGGTCCTTGAACTTGCAGCAATATGATCACATTTTGGTATCGATCCCTTAACAATTGTGCCAGGAATGCCTTTACCATTATCAACATTTGCACACCAACAATAATCACTGTAACATTGCACAGGCTTGTATCGACCATCTGATGTACACTCTGGTGCAAATAAATTAGCAGATTGTTGTTCATTCGATTTACGTTCATACAAGCAATCACCTTCGATTTGTGGCTCTTCTGAATCTTCACTAAATTGAGGTAAACTTTCTGATGTTGGCATACTCTGTAAAACTGATGTAAACACTTCCGAAAATGATTATTACTTTTAGATAGAACTGAACATTTTACTGGATTATAAATTTGATTATTTAAAAGTATTACCTCTTGGATGCCGTAACTCATCTATAGGTTTGGTATCTTCAATGTCTTCTTCTTCCTCCAGATCATCAAATGTAGATTGACCAGATTGACTACTCCATAATCGAGTATTACTGTCTGCATTCAGCGACAAAAACACACGCAAAGATACTATATAATAGTGTCGCAAATCTGCTCATGCACATGATTGAACTAAATTCTAACAAGCAAACGCACATTTTCACACGCACACGCAGACATTCGAAAGATGAACCCGAACTTGTTTAGTTCAGGGAGAAAATTGTAAATCTAACAGAATTTTGTCACAATTTTTTAATAAAATTAGATGATCACTTTAGGGAGCGCTCACATATCAACCAGCTTTTGAAATCGGATTATTATATTTTTTTTTTTTTTAAATCGAAACTGGGTGCAGTTTTCTCCCAGAAAATAATGGTTAATACTCGAACGCTCCCTAGAAAACATTGTAGAATGATAAACAAACATACATACATTCATACACTTGAAAAAAATAAAAATAAAAAATAATTTCTATTTATTTTGGGATTCAT